>JAOVVB010054381.1:0-14577 GCA_028570985.1 Heterobranchus longifilis
TCTCCCACCTGCCCTAAATGGTCTTTCTCACCTTAAATACTTTGTTACATGACTTCCTGCTTTGCTCCCACGATAATATCTACGAACACTAGAGGGCACCGCCTAACAATAAAACGTGTTTTTCTGTGGACAGTCTCTGAAATTGCTATATTAAATTAAGTCAATTTTGTTTATTACAGAAGAAACTTGTACTTCTATACTTTTATTGAGTGTCCAATTGACCCTTCGCTAAGTCCTGCCCCCCTTGGTTACTGTTGCTAGGCCTGTCAAGCTTTTGGGTCCCTGGCTGCTGTCAGACTTGCAGGTTCCAGATGCACACCTTTTCGGCATTTTCCCATGCAAATCCAGACTTAACGATCTAGCGCCAGACTAAACCCTGAAAGCTTGACAGGTGTCCCGTGCTGAGGTACGGTTGCTAACGTAGGATTGGACAGTGGCCGTTCTTGGGAGGGGCTTAGCGAAGGGTCAGTTCACCTGCATGCATGTCCGTGGACTGTCAGTGCGAGGAAATCCACATAACAAAGGGCAGAACATGCAAACTCCAGCTGGGTTCAAATCCTCCATCCTTGAGCCAGTGTGCCATCTTCATCTCATACACTAGGAAATGATTATGGTTGACTAAAGTTTTTCCTTCTGTCACAGGCAATAACACGATTATCAGACTGCAAAGAAGAAGGAGAAAGATGAAACTTGGCGGTGTGGACAGTTCAAGCTGAAGCATTGTACTGTATGAATTTATGTGTGCAAATCTACCTAATGTTCTTCTACGTGAGAGTGTGAGTGCCTGTGTGCATGCAACAAATGCAAATGTATCATCAGCAAATGTGTCAGCCCATATAGGGAGGAACGGTAGATGAGCAGTATGTTGTGACAATCTGACCACAAAAAAGCAGATCACAGTGTTCCTTTACCAGAAACCCTGGTACAACAACAATGTGCGAGGGTTGCTCAGAGCCAGCACTCAGATCAGGGGACACAGAGGTCTACAGCAGATCCAGGGCAGACCTGCACAGAGGCATTACAACTGCCAAACAAAAATACAAACAACGCATTGAAGACAACTTCAGGGATAACAACTCCCGCAACATGTGGAAAGCCATCAGGAACATCACAGACTACAAAGCCACTTTAGTTCTGCATTCAGTTCCATCAGCCCATACAAACTGGTCAACAAACTACAGACACTAGGACTACAAACCTCTCTCTGTCTGTGGATTAAGGACCTACAGGGAGGAAGTCCAGTCACTATCTGTATGGTGTAAGGCCAAAGACCTGAACCTCAACACAAACAAAACAAAAGAAATCATCATGGACCTCAAGAAAAACAAAACCAGCACCACACTGAGCTGTGCATCGACGGGGAGGAGGTTGAGTGGGTTGCCAGCTTCAAGTTCCTGGGAGTCCTCATATCAGAGGACTTGACCTGGAGCCTGAACACCATCTGCCTCAAAAAAGGCAGAAGTGCCTTTTCTTCCTGAGGACTTCCTGAGGACCCTGAGACGCAACCAACTCCCTCAAAAGCTACTCAAAAACTTCTATCGCTGCACGATTGAGAGCATCCTGACATACTGCAGCAGAGAGGAAGGACATGCAGCGGGTAGTCAAGATGGCTCAGTGGATAGTCTGCTCCAGTCTTCCACACCTGAGTCTCTCTCGCTCTTCATCCATATGCTCTGGCTCAAATAAATGCATGTCGTGTCTAAATGGTAACCCCAGATCTGCGAAAGTCTGGCAAGATGGGTAAGGTTAAGATTAGATGGGTAAGGTTAGGCATTAACCTTGAATGGTATATGGTTGTCGGGAAATGGGTTTGTGCCAGTTCTCATCCACCATGTCGAAATCATCTTATTCAGCTATGACATTGAAAGTCTTTTAGATAACACTAATACCCCTTTCCCACTGGCCAAAAGTCCCACTAACACCCACTAACATCTGGCTTTTGCATCCAATGGGAAAGGTTACAATCGCCATTCACTCCTGGGACAAATGACTCTGCAGTAGTCACGGGTATTTATAGGCTCCAGCTCTGATCGGCGTTAATGAAAACACCACACACGGATGAACACGCTAAATTTCACCTCTTTACCTGCTGTGACGCATATCATCACAGCCGTCTGTCTCCCTCAAAGCACTCAAACACACTTTTGTGACTGAATAAACATATTTAAACCATAACATTTTCACTGGCCTCCATGCTGCTTCACTGTTTACTAACCCTGTACTGAGTGGTGCATCTCAGAGCCAGTGTGTGTGTGTGTGTGTGTGTGTGTCTCGGAGCGGGGAAGAGTTTAACTTTAATAGTGAAGATATCAGGTGAATGTACAGCAGAATTTGCAGTTTTGTGCACTGCATGGGAAAGCTGTAGCAGGAAAAGTTAAGACCTGTTTTCCAGCGCGTCCGTGACGTTAACCGTGGTTCGTGAGACACCAGAAATAAAAAAACTGAAAGACGTACTCGTCTTCTGGCAATGGGAAAAGGGGTCTCTCGCCTATTTTTAGCGGCTGTTCCCGTGTTTAAAAAACGTGCATATACACGCTAATTTTAGTGGAAAAGGGGTGTAAGCAACAAACTCTCCCTGGCTTCTGGGCTGAGATTTCAGAACAAGACTGCATCTTTCCATAATGTTGTCACACACTTATAATAACAATCTGAGCCTGTCAGTGGCAAAAACAAGCACTTTTAGTGGATGCACGTTGACATTGCAGCCTGGTTTGCGGCTGCCGGGTACAGCACTCTCGATAAATACTGGACTAATTTCAAAAATGGTTGTTCCCATTAGTCACTTAGACACAACTACATGGGGGAAATAGGGTCCAGGCTGAAAAATACAGAAGTTCCCCTTTAAATGTGTCCATCCCATGCATTTGTGTGCTATTTCACCACCTATTCTATCTGTATGGTGCATCTAAAAAACATCCAGCCCCCACTTTTGGTGTCCCAGAGTGCTGTCAATCTGCCACAACATGCTCCGTTTTCATAAAAGAGAAAACATGAAGGACACATATGGACGGCCTTCCAATATAATTGTGAATCAGTCCTTCGTGGTAAGATGTTGCTCCCTGAGTGAGTGAATTCAGAACTGTATTGTATTTAAGAATTTATTTTTTTACTTGAAAGACATATCAGAGTAGTAGAAAAATAAAGGAATGTTTGTAAGTATGATTAGAAAACAGCAGTTATTTCTTACTCATTGTGTGTAGCAGCGTGTGTCCACACTGGATTTCCAGGCTACGGAGGCTTGAGGGCAATGGGATGTTGGACAGAAATATTCGCTCTCTATTCCAAACCCACTAGTCAAATGCAATACATTTTAAAGATTTCACAGTGGGGATATGAATGTCTGAAGCTTTACAAGGCAAGGGTATTGCAGATAAGGCAAGGTTTTTTTTTGTTGGTTTTTTTTTCACTTATTGGAAGAATGACATCAAACACCATACTTCAGGATGCCTCTGATAGATCAATACATAAGATCAGTCAGGCAGCAATTTCACAATTACTGCCACCAAAGATATAATCTGAAATATATTTAGTTAGGCTGGTTTTCTTTTGTTATGATCTGAAATAAGAGGACTTTATATCTACGCACGCACATGCACGCACGCACACACACACACACACAGATACAAGAGTTAATCTGGGAGTGGCATAAAAGAACATGGTGTCACGGCAGAGCAGAGCAGCCGATAAAACAGGGGACACTGCTTAAGACAAGCGTCACAGCACTTTATCTATAAAAGTGAAGAAACGCTGGGTTCTCTCCTTAATGATGGGAATTGTTTGCCTTAATATGTAATCTATATTTAATTTACTCATACAATGCACACCAAATCAAGTGAAGTCAAGCATGCCAACAGAGTCAAGTATTATTAATAATAATAATTATTATTTAATTAATAATTAATAATACTCAACCAAGCCCACCCTGCAAAATCTGAAATGCATCCAAGGCCAAACAGATCAAGCACTCGATTTTCAATAAAATCTGTTATTGCCTTTTACTAGTATGTCTATATTGTTTACATGTGTATGCACTTATTGGTGAATAAAGGGGGAAAAAAGAGTCTAATGGAGGACTGAAAATGTTAACCTACAATCCACAATTATTATTATTATTAGATAAATCTGTTTTGTTCTATTAATTAACATCATAGTGATTCTATTATGCCCAGTTCATGAATGATTTTTTTTTTTTTAAACATCCATCTGCTGGGAACAACATTCCCTAAAAGTCAACATCCTGCTGCACAGATTATATTTTTCTGTATTTCCTCCAGCAAATTGTAGGCTAGTAAGGGTTCTTTCAAAAGGCAGCATAGAAAGAGATAATATGGACTGTTGACAAAGAGGAAAATTGGAAGCAAAATACTGAGTTGACACACAATGCCCACGTAAAAAGTACCTTTGAATGTGTTGAAGTCAACGGAATATACAGCATTTTCTCCAGGCCAAGGACAGTTTCCACATTAGGAATAATTTGACTTGATCCATTACATTTCTAATGTACTTGTTCAAACTATGTGCTGCATTGCAAATTAAATCATGGAGCTATGGAGTAATAATTATATATATATAAAAAAAAAAAAAAGAAACAACCATATAAACTATACATCTAAATACATCTCTTCAATAACAGCCCAGCATGGCAACAACAGCCATCCCATCATAGAGACCGAATAAAAAAAGTGAACAGGGGATGAAACAAAAGAAAGTGACAAATCCTACAGAGAGGAGGCTGACCGACTGAGAAAACACAATCAGACCAAGGTAATCACAAAGAAGGATGCACAAACAAAAACATATATTGAAAGAACAACAGAGCAATAACAAGTATCACAGAGAGAGAGAGATGTATTGGGCGACAGAGAGAGGAAAATAAACAGAGAACGTTAGGAACGGAGAAACACGTGGGAAAGCGATAATAAGCAAAGGGAAGAAAGTTTGCGTGAGTTTCCGCCACTCTGTGTGACTCAGACAATAATGTGGTGGCCCGGTGATTCATTCTGTGGTGCCTCGAATCCACTGAAAGGTCAAAGCTTCTTTTAAACTACATACCTAGACTACCTTTGTGAGAGACAGAAAAGGAGAGAGGGTGAAATTTACATTCCATTGTGAAAAACAGCAATTCTAGTGCACTTGTACCACTGCACTGGGGATTTTTCTAAAGCCACAGTGTGGGAATAATAGATTACACATTCTTCTATTTACTCCCATAGCCAGTGACAGTCAGGGTGATAACTGCCAAAGCTGTGAAAGGGCTTGTGTACATTTGGAGATTAATGTTCTTACAGTAGGCTACTTCATTGACTTATACTGTCATTACTGACAATGCCACAAGAGGTTAGTGCCAGTTACTTTGAAAAAGTCCAAAGCTGTAAAATCAGCTGAAGAGCCCGTGCTGCCAACTCTTTTCCAATGAAAGTAGCTAGCACCAGCTCCAAAGGTAATTAAAAGTCGCCAGATGATGTCATACGCTCATTTGCATATTGGTTAAATTGCATAAAACGTGGTTGTGTTGTTGCAGCGAGGGAGAGATCACCTAAAGCCATATAAAAATGTATTCAATAGAAAAATATTCAACTAAAATATTTGAATGGCATGAGAGTCACTCACTGGCACTTATACTTTAGTGTACCACTTTCTCACGCTTCAAAACGATCCAATCCAGAGAAAGTTTCAGAGCAAGAGCCAACGTAACCATAGAAACTCAACTACAACTGAAATCCCACTTCTGTGGCGAGCGGCGTCCTCACGCCAGCCCCACCCCTTCTGACCGGGAGAGACAACGCTGTTGGCAGAGGACCCGTGTGGACTGCGATTACTCTGAGCAGCATGCATGAGAATGAATTACAATATCATATTTTGAATGTATTTCCCGCTTTTCCCAACTCGTCAAACAAAGACAGGACTTTCATCCAGGAGACCGGTGTTTGAGTCCTGTGTGAAGCCAAAACCAAAAGGTCAATGTTGACAAATGTACTTATTATATCCCAAACCATGGTCTTTTTCCTAAACTTACCCAAGTGGTTTTGTTGCCTAAATATAAAGAAGTATTTTGTTTATATTCAGAATGTAAAGCATGTGTCCCACATGTTAAAAACTGTGCTCTTGAACGTCATACTTTGACGCCACCGTGAGCGTCATAGTGACGCCAAGCGGTCCTGACAATGCGTCCATATGCGACGAGTTGGGAATGAGAAAGTGTTGGATGGTCTCAATAAGTCGCTAAATTTGTTGCTATAGTCACTTTTTAGATATTAAGTCGCTAAGAGGTTCTGAAAAGCTGCTAAATCTAGCGAGAAAGTCGCCAAGTTGGCATCAATGTGAACAGAAGGTTTATTTTTGATCAACTGGATTTGCTTGGCAGTCGCCTCGATTTTATCTGAAGGGGGCCAGCAGTGTCAGACTTTGAAAGCCCCATGCTTTAGGATAAGTTAATAAGCCTGTTTTGCTGTCTTTTGCAATGTTCTTGAGTCTTCACAGAAGCAAGACAAACAATGACTAAAACCAAAAAGAAACAACATCATCTTCAACCCCCACTGTCACAGCATCAGTATCAATATCATCATCAGCATCAGCATCATTACTCCACAATATTTTTCCACTTACCTGGTTGTGTCCCGAAGACAGTAATGAATCCACGGATTTGTTGTGAACTAAGCTGACCAGTTGTTTTTTTTTTAATCTGATCTATGCTAAAGTATCATTGGTTGGGTTTCTGAACCAAGTCCATCCCATCAGTAGAGGCTACTCAAAGTTAAACCCCGCCTGCCCACTGTCCCACTGCCTCAGTGGTTAGAGTGCCAGGTCATTGGTCGGCTGGTTGATACAGGTGACCACCGTGTGATGGAGGTCTAACGGGGAAAGAAGATTGTTTACAGAAATGGGCGATGATTGATGAGGTGTTGCTGAGTGGAAAACATCAGTGAAGCCAGTCTTAAGTGGCTGCAGATTAATGGAAATGTTGCCGTATGTGCTTTTTGTGGAATTGGAAAAAGGGAAGATTGACAGAGGGAGCTTCAATGCCTCCTGTATTTGCTCATTAAGTACATAACGTTTATAATGTGCTGGCTGAGGGTCTCACAAGTAGATTCATATGGAAAACAAGCTGGCTGACATCAACTATTCTGTGCTAACTGATTTATTCAAATAGCCCCATGGTTAATAAGTAAATAGGTGCTAAATTAATAACAGATTCACATGCAGGCTTGAGTATAGATAAAACGAGGAAAGGGGAGGAAAGATTTCTGCGTGTGCATTGAGGAGCAAAATAAAAAAAAGGATGTGTGTGGATGTTCAGATGCAGAAGGCAACATGAAAAAAAAAAGGGAGAGGAAGAATGAGATAGGGGGTTTCGGCTATATAAATATATGGATGACCTTTGTTGTAAGTGCTATTCAAAGAATATTGATTATGCGCCTTTTCTTTAATTCTGAAACTGTCCAGTCATTCGCTTTTCCGTTTCAATCCGTCATTCACTCTCCCTCCTCTTTATTCTTCCCTACTGTTCCTCTTGCTCACACACTGCACTTTGAAGTGTGAGTGAGTGCTTTTGGACATATTTGAGCATATGTGCATACTTAAAATTGTCTCTGTAGTACTACTGTATGCATCAGTGTGCATATATGTAAATGAAAAATATGTGTGTGTGTGCTACTTATATGTGAGCGAAGATCAGGCAGTTGTGTGTGTGCATGATGTCTTGCACGCCTGTTTGCATCCATGCGATTGTATGAAAGCGAAGTTAAAGCCGCACGACAAATGACCTGAAGCCAGATGCACTGCTGTGTTTGGCTGAGCCTCACAGCTGAGAGGACAGAGACCCCAGCTTCACACAAATACAAAAAAATTACACACTGGTGTTTGTGGTGCGGAGAGCACGGCAGGAAGGAATTCAGGAAAACATGAAGGACGACATGAAAGAAGGAGGAATGAGGGATGGAGAAGGGGGAGATGAAGACTAAAGAGTAGGGTTTGGTGATTTCAGTTTTAAAAAAAAAGACAGAAATTGTGTGATTGAGAGAAACAGAGAGAGAGAGAGAACTGACGCTCTTGCTTGTACCCTGTGCAGGTAACAACACGTTCTGCCCTCTAGTCCAATAACTCGTCTGTTGGATGCATCCAAATTGAAAAGCATATGAGTGCATCTCTCTCCCTCTCTCTTTTCCCTCCCGAAATTCCTTTTCTCCTTCTTGCTGTCTTCATTTTTCTTTTTGCCTCTCCCTCCATCTGTCTTATTATTTCTTTTTCCACTTCTCCTCTCCTCTCTTCCCCTTTTTTGAGGAGAAATTACGACTACCTCAACATTACAGTCTACTCAAATGCAATCAATCACCGTTCTTTTCTGTTTTTCCATAAAAGATTGAGTGCCCTTTAGGTAACTACAATCTGACCTGTACATCGAAAGGATCAGGGTCAACAAACTGTATTCTGTATAGAATATCATTTTCCTTCCTCCTGCAGAATTCTCCTTGAACTGCACTTATTTTTCCATTTCTCCTGTGCTATCTCTGTAGAAAAACATGAACATATCATCTGTGACGTCTCCCATTGGCTTTTGACAGGGATTTCTGGAGCCAGCAGTTTGTGTTTAGCACTAGCTGCCATCTTGTTAGGGGTTTAGAGCCAGAAACGCCACATTTTGGCAACATGACGGAGTCTGGATGGAGCAGATTTTGGTCAAACAGGCAGCAATCACAATGACTAAGTATCCAGACCTGAAAGCTGTCAATCAAGCAAACTGCTCTGCTCCCGCTACATACAGGGCATGAGGAAGGGATGGTTTGATGAGAATTTAAACTGTTAATCATACAAGCTAAATGATCACCTATAGATTTTTTTTCCAAGTTTCAGAGTAGAATCTATGACGCAGTTCTGGTGGCTCGCAGCTCAACACCTTACTAAGAAACCATGTTGTTTTATATTTTTATCTATCACCCATGTGTAAATTAATAGACATGAAGTGCATTTACTTGTTTCTGTACTTCTCGAGAGAATTTGGAGGTCTTTCCAGCTGGCCCTCTGTTCAAACCGCATCTTCAGGGACACTCTATCGTGGTGGTTTACGGCTTGTTCCCTCCTCCTCCCTCCTCCCTGCTTACGACCCCTCTTTCCTCACTCTCCAATCCCATCTTTACCTCCACTTTCATTTATCTCTCTCTCTCTCTCCATCCTTCTTTTTTTTCTGTGGTATAGCCTGGGCTAATTGTTACATCGTTCTAGCACTGAAGTCGCCCTGTGTAGGAAGCGTGGCTGATCGCCGCTGGGTCTAACGCGGCATGGGGGATGGGGAATTGAACAAGCATTGGCCGTCAGAGCTGGTTAGCTTCACAGAGCTCCTGTCACAACTACACTCACAATACAACCTGTTTACTACCCAGGCCCCCCTGCAATTACCTGCTCCCCAGCAGGGGCCAAGCTTAGCGCCTGGGGAGAACTAACACTATCAGCAGAAAGGGAGGGGAAAGAAGGGGAGTGGGGAGCCCCATTAAGAGGCTGAGGCAGGGTGGTGTGTAAGTGACAAATCCTGGAGGGACAAGCATGGGGTGAGCATGTGTGTGTGTGTGAATGTGTGACGTTCTTGGTGTAAGACATTTGATGTTAAAGGAGGGGTGGCAGACCATGGTGGCTTTACACAAAGCAGAAGAAGAGATGAATTCAGCAAATGAAAGGCAGGTAATGGATGTTTAGTGTTATAGGGCCCTTGGAAAATCAGCCTTTTTCTATTAGTCTATAAACCCACCATTAAAATGATTGAATCAATGAACGAAAGAACTATCTGTGCAATAAATTGGTGTAACGGATGGGTGAGGATTTTAGGGTGCTGGGAATTAAATAAAACAGTATAAAAGTATTGACGTGTTGGGTATATAGTTGCATCATGTGCGTCAACCTGTCGCCATGACCTGGCCCCTGACTCACAGGGACAGTGGGGCAGTGAAACAAGCAGCAGCACGGGGCCCCTACGACACTGCTTCTCAACTGTCAAACAGTAACTGAGGACCCTTCATAGAGCCACAGACTGCAGAGACAGGGATGTGTAACAAAGTGCGGAAAGGAAAGGTAATCTCTTAACTATCAGCTGATTAGTAATCCACATGCTAATTGCGGCAGGCACTGTCAAATCAGAGGATGTGACAGAGCTAAACAACAAGAAATATTGAGGTTGTCCCAATCTGAACAGCTAATAACTTGATTTTTGGTTGTGATTTTCCCACTTTTTTTTAAAAGTAGTGGGGTTAGTTGAGAAACAGTGAGTTAGGGAGCCCGTACCACCTGGACCAACTGTTATAAAACTCTCGATATGTCCCACAGACTTCACTTTTTTTTTCCAGGAGTATCTGATTTTTTTCTCTCATTACCCTCATTGGTGGAATACACACACCTGCATTATCCATACAGTAAACCAATGGTACACTGCAGGCAAAAAAAAAAAGAAAAAAAAAAGATGTTCAATTTTAATGTATTGTATCATCTTATCTATACCCTTTTACCCTTTCCAAATACTGAACTTCTATTTGATCTATCCCCCACCCACCCTAATCCTCCCACCATGCTTTTCATCCTTTCCACCATAAGTCATCAGATACTCCTGGAAGCCATTCCCACCTGAAATCTCATCATCCATCCAATCTGTCTTTCATCTTTCCTCCTCCAATCTTTCCATCTATCCCCACCTCGGTCTTCTCTAACAGTGGGAATAGCTGTAGTGATAGTCAGCTGTGGTCCAGAAAGTGGAAGGAGGTTTTTTTTATTTTTTATTTCCTCTTTCTCCCTGCCCACTTACACTGCACATCTACGCGGATGGACTTGATGGCAGCCACCCCCACCCCGTTGTCGGCCTTGCAGTAGTAGCGACCCCCCTGCACCCTCTGGATGCCCTCGATGCGCAGCGTCTCGTTGTAGATGGATGTTTCCTGGAACTTGTCTGATGCACTGCCCGCCGTCTTCGTCCATCGTACCTGAAGAAAGAGGGGAGAAAAATGTTGAATTGACGAAGATGCTGTCGGTGAAAGCAAGGTGTCGCAAGGACAAAATCAGTCAAAGTGTCATGGAAGAAAGTTAAGATGAGAGAAAGGCTAGGGAGGCAGGCTTTGACATTCGATTTCCCCAAAGATACAGTTGCTAAAAAGTAAAAATGCTGAAAAGCACCCACTCAAATATCTCTCTACCCAAAGAAATATTCATATTTATGCACACAACTCATAATAAAAAAATAAACAGGGGAGTCATCTGTTTATTTCCTACACGTTTCAAAGTTGGTTTCTTGCACGATTATTCAATGAAGAAGCTCTAATCTTAACAAAGTTGTAATTTTAGCCCAAACCAAGAAGGATGTTTCCCTAACATTAACCAAGTAGTCATCTTTTCCGAACCCTGACCACATCGATTTTTGAGCCTAAACTTAACCATAGCGTTGTCATCATAAAAAAAGTGTATTTTTGCAGCTGCAACAGACAAATGACAGAAAAATAACATCGTCCTGATGCTCGTGGCATAGTGTCGTTCTGAAGGGCAGCTGGTATAAAGCAAAATTCAGTGACCAAAAATGAGACACAGTGCATAAATGAGACAGAGAGGAAAAGTCTTAATTTCCCTGGGCAGATCATTAAGTCTGAATAACTGATCAAAATGCGAAATGCAGTTATGACTTTTTTTTTCTGTGATAAAATCTCTGTCTGCTCCATAGAGCGGAAGTTAATGACACTAAGTGCTGTACTCATGGTGTCCATGACGCTAAACTCAGACCATTAAGAGTTTTGACAAACTCTGTATGGCTTTTTCACGCTTCATTTATCCCATCAAGCCGTGGGAATGGTGCACGGCTGACAGCTACATGATACTCTCACTCGATTAATCAAACGCGCAAACACACACACACACACACACACACACGCACGCTTCAGAGATAAATGAAAGCCTGTAAACCCATCAGCACTAGAATGTTATTCTGTGCGTGTGTGTGTTTGTGTGCGTGTGTGTGTGTGTGTGTGTGTGTGTGTGAGTGTGTGTGTGTGTGTGTGTGTGTGTGTGTGCATGTGTGTGTGTGTCCATTAATCCCTATTAACCCTTCTGTCTGTTATCAACCTCGATGAAACTATCAACCATGTCCTGTAGAGGAGGTCAGAGAGGATAATGGGCAAAAGTCACTGATATGGTGTGCGTGTGTGAGTGTGTGTGTGCGTGCATGTGTCCGTGCATGCAAATGTTTGTGCGTAAGTGCGTTTTTCATGCTTTCATGCACACTTGTCTGTTCCTGGATGTGTACACAGTATTGGCGTACATATTCACTTCTGCATGCGTGCGCGTGAGTGTGTGTGTGTTTGTGTGTGTTGGTTAGAAAGCAGGTTATATGGATTAGCAGATTATCAGGGCCTGTGTAAACGCTCCCTGTCTGTTTATTCAGCTCTGTTTGTGGGAAGGATTTGGAGGAGGCTGACTGCCATTGATCAAACCAGCCAAGGTGAGCAATGAACCGAACCCTGTCTCTCCACGGTTTAGTGACTCCAGTTTGCATGCGTGTGCGTGTGTGTGTGTGTGTGTATGTGTGTGTGTGGGGACCTTTGTGAGAGACAGAAAAAACGAGAGAGAGCGAAAGTGAGCATGAAGTGTGCATCTGTGTTTTCCTGCTTTTATCCTTTCTACTCAGGGATCAAAAGATTAGCGAAAATCTTACAAATTCCGGACATATTGTTTGCTGTTGATTTGGAGAGGGGGTATTTTAGGTTCAAGTTTAGAAGAATTGTAACGACAAGCGTGTGTGATATGGGGATTTTGAACAGGGGATGTAAAAATATAATATATTCCAGTTAAAAGCAGGTACTGTATGTTTGCTGTCGTGTGTCAAAAAAAAAAAATTGGGTTGAGGATGGAATAGGGATGATGTATTGCACTCAGAAGATTACAGAAAGTCAATGGAAGTGGAAGTAGCATATGAGCTTACAATAATACTGCTGAGAGTATTGTTATATAAGGACATCATGGGGTAAAAGGCAGGAGTAAAGTAAGGAAACAGAGACAAAGTGTGAGGAAAGAAAAACAGCGGTCGGTGAGGAATATATAGGTAAGGAGAGGGTGTGAGAAAGAAAAAAAAAAGTGTAAGTGAGAGTAAGAGTTTTTTTCAGCGAATGAGAGCGAGAATGATATATACAGTATCGCTGGCAGCTGTGTGATGGGGAGAGAAATAGTGCATCACACTCAGAGTTGCTACACCGGGGAGGCAGATGAAGCAAAATAGAGAGGTGATATTGCAAATAAAGGGCACATTGTGTGCGATGCAGATGACAGGCAGGCAGCAGAGGAGCCGATATCTGCCTGTGACACCAGCAGCTTAAAACCATCACCTGCGCTCTCTTTCTCTGACCTTGTTCGCTCTCCCTCCACACCTCTTCTCTCTTCCTTCAACAGACGTGTGACGCTGCTCTATTTTTTTCCACTCAGGTCCCGACGGATTGGTGTGGATATCTCTCCCAGTCCTTTTTCCTCTCCCTCATCTTATCCCTGCTGGGTGTCTTTCTCTTCCCTTCCTTTACTTCTTTGCAAAGTACAGGAAAGCCAAACGCTGACTTGCCATCAGATCTTGTGTCTAAATGCATTTTACACACATAAAAACACACACATTCCCTCAGACTTTCTCCCCCACGCTGATACACATGCTGGGAAAATGAAGATGCATTTGTTGAGTCAGAGCCTTTTGTAATAATAGCGCTTACATTTGGTTAGAAGTGTAATGTGAAGGGAAGGTTTGGGATCCCCTGGGATCCAGCTTGAGATGAAATGCAGCAGGTTTTGTTCGCTGTTTCTGTATTCAGCTGGGAGCTGTATGCTGTCTAGGACACAGGTGTTTCAGCAGAACAGAAACAGAGAACAGTCTTGTCAGAGTGTTGTGAGGAGGAAGTTGGGGAGCACTTGGTGTTTGTGGTTTTAATGCGAGGGTGGGCGGATGGTGCTGTTAGACCCCATTCAAACTGCGGTTATTGAAGAGTGCACAAAAAATACGGACCACAGCCAAGTGGGCTAATAAATGTTCCATTAGTGGTCCCATGTTGTGTGGTCATCAGTCGCAATAATTCCTGTTGACGCAGGAATGTTTCCAACGAATGCATTACACTTTCTGCATCGACAAATCCAGTAATGGTAATAACTTCTACAGATCTACTGTATCACACTCCCTTGTTTACACTGATATGGAATGAGCCAAGTGAAGATATTTAGACTGCATAAACTTAGAACATAATGGCCGCCTTTACATGGTTCGAGTGACCCAATTCCGATTTTTTCCTCTCATGTGGCACAGATCGGATATGTGTTATGAACGTGTAAGGAGGAAAAAAAAAGCACATGGAATCAGATATTCTCAGATCCGTTTCAGGCGTCATTCATATGTGGAAATAAATCGGATATAAATCGGATATCTGCCATGTAAGCGGACAGATCGGATATTCCCTGTCATTGCGAGTCGTACGTCATTGAAAATACGACGGTGCTGCATTTTAATGACGTGGCGTGCAAAGGACAACGTGCTCTCGGCTGAAAAGATAAACACAGCTGCTGGCGCTGCTCCCGCTAGCTTAGCAGTTA
>JAOVVB010054398.1:0-14577 GCA_028570985.1 Heterobranchus longifilis
ACAGGTGGCGTAATTAACTCCAAAATATAAATAATAAATAATATTACAGTAGGAATATGTAAACAGTACGTTCTGTAAAAAAAATCAACCAAAAATAGAAATAAAAAGTATGTTAAAAAAATAAATTTAAAAAAGGCTCATAGCTGAGTATGTCGAAACGAAGTCATAAAAAAGTCCTAGTATAGCATGCTGATAAAAAGGCCATGGTATATTTTGTCGAAGAAAAAGTCATACTATAGTATGTCGAAAAAAGCCATAAAAATCATAGTATAGTATGTTGAAAAAAGTCATACTATTGTATGTTGAAAAAAACGTCCAAAAAAGTTTTAAAAAGTGATAAATACTATGTCAAATAAAGTCATAAAACATCATAGTATAGTCAAAAAAAGTAGAAATTTAAAAAAAAAAGTCATAGTATAGTATGTTGCAAACAATCATTGTATAAAATGTTGACATAGTATGTTGAAAAAAGTAAAAGAAAATATCATAATATAGTATCTCAAAAACAGTCATAATATAGTCTATTGAAAAAAAGTTCTAAAAAGTTATAGTATAGTATGTTGAAAAAAGGTCATAGAATAGTATGTCAAATTGTTTTTAAATCACAGTATAGTATTTTGCAAAAAAATATTGTTTAAAATGTGAAAAAGTCATTAAAAAGTCATGTAATTGTACGTTGAAAGAACAGAAAAAAAACATCACAGAAGAACAAAAAAACAAAAAGACAAAAATGGGTCTATGTGGGTCTCAGGGGGTTAATTTCATTCACCACATTTGTCTTTGAGTCATGTTCAATAAACATGAAACAATGAACAATACATTGATTTAATACCAACATATTTATATATATTTATTCATATATTTATTTGCTAATGAAACACATGTCCTACAGTAGTTGATTTTGTATGTGTTGAAACAAAAAGATGACAACTCTTCCAGACACTGCTGTCCTTCTGTTCAGTGTCCAGTGAAGTTGACCTTCCTTAAAATTTTGTATCTCTGATGCAATGATATTTTAACAGTTTTTATTAATGAGCTTCAAGTGATGGATGGCAAAATCTTGTATATATGTTATTGGAATAGAGCCAATAAGGGTTGTACCTCCTTTTATGTTGACACACACTCAATGAGAAGAACACATGCATATAGGTTTTTTTAAAGAACAAAAAATGCTTTATTTTTCCTTTAAATTATGCTGTTCTTTTAATGAATTGTTAAACTGTCTCTATAGTTGCCACGTAAGAAGTGGTGTTACTTATGTTACACTGTTTGACAAGTGAAAATTGTTTCAGTGAGGAGAGAAACACAGAGACAGAGAGAGAGACTGTAATTGGAAATCAAAGCAAGGGCTATATATTTTTTTAAGCAAACATCTTCGTTGTCTGCCGAGGAGAGTGGACGGCAGTATTGAACCAGACCACTTGAGATGTAATTCCTTGCTCCAATGAAGAAAGACTGGACATTTCTATTGTCAAGACCAAAAAAAAGTGAAGGTGAAAGAAAGCGGGGGGGGGCAGAGAGAGAATGAAAGAGAGGCATCAGCGAGAACAAAGAGGCGTTGGAGAGAATGCGGGAAGGAGGGAGAAGAAGACTCAAGCTAGTGGAGCTGTGAAACACTCCGATATAGATTCTGCCATGGCTGTGTGACTTTGACTGCGTCATGCTCACCCCTCTGCTTCTCACATGTGGGGTGGTTATTGATGGAGCCGTCATATCCAGGCTGAACATCTGTAATGAAATTCTACTCCTCTTATTGGATTTGGCGATGGGATCTCTGTCTCTCTCACAGCTGTAGTCTGGCCTTTATTGCACAGCCGCAGCCATCCTGCGGAGGGCACATACTGTATATACACACACAGTTATACAGCACTGTGTGGAGTCCTGCGCGTAGGGATTATGTTGCCACTCACCACCGTAGCTATTGTTTACCCTCTCTGGAATGGTCTGTCAACACTGCATTTTTTACTGTATTTTAATACTGTTGTTCATTCTCAGAAGAATGTTAGCAATTGAATCAATTTTGTTTGCGCTTTCTGGAAAACGTATTATTCTTACAAAAGGAGAGGGCAGAAGGCAAACATAATGGACACAGACTCCCAGAAAGGAAAAGCAGGAGTGAAAACTATACCTGAGTTGGTATCAGCTGCGGGTGCAGGCGGCGTGCAACAATAGGCGGTTGGTGAAATGGTCTGCAAGTGGCATTATGGGGGAGAGAAGAATTGTAGCCTAATAGAAATGAAGTTGAATACAATAGATTTGAACGGAATATAATTTTTTTTTTAAATGGTATAATGCACAGCAAATTTATGAATAATTTATCAGTAACGCACTAGAATGAAATCTGAATATTACAGCGGTCCGTGAAGAGCTGTCATGGCCACAGGAGGAGCTTTCATCCAAATTTCCAAAGGGAGGAAAAAACGAAAGGCAAGAGAGCAAGAAAGAGGGACAGCACAAACACAGTGAGGAGACAGAGTATAAAATTCACATGACAGGTCTCGTTATCTTGAATGCAAATGCCGGCTGTGTGTTTGCTGGAGTGACACATTGGTTCTTTTATTGATAAATTGAGGACCGCTATGCTATAATGCTACCAATATACTTTGCAGGACCCGGGTGAAAGGACCCACTCTAAAGGCATAGATGATGACAGACTGTTTGGACTGCCTCTCATTACTCTTGCACCTCCCGGCCCAGCGAGTTTACATGTTTATGACGTACACACAGCGAAAGATTCATTATTCCTGCTGCCTGTAGTGATTTAAAATGGTATGGGTGGATTTTTGGATTACAGGAGCTCTCAAAAAACATAAACCTTGGTATTTCTCACCACTGGAATATTTGAATTTTAGAGCAGATAACCCATCAAGGCACGTCCTGGAAATGAAACAAAACACCAGCGATACGTCAACGATTTTCATCAATTCCACTTGGTTTTCTGACTAGATGATATGAGAGGTGAGGTGAGAGAAAGGAATTGTCAGACAGCAACCACTGTGATATTTTATACACTTTGGCAACCCAATCGTCATAATAAATATTGGCATTGTACGTTTCTGCAAACCACGGATACATTACATTTGTACATTTCATGTAGTGGATATGTTGAAACTTTAGGTTTTTTTCCGTTTCAATTTTTAATTTTATGTTGTGACACAGCTGTGGTTAATGTGTGGTTAGTCTGGTTTACCAGATTAACAGTGCAGGCATAACGCCTCACTTCCTGTGCGTCTCTCCTCTTTGTGTTCCCGTTCTCAAAGTCCCTTTGCTGCAGCCGGGGCTTAGCGCCACCCAAGATAATTGTGATTGGTTTAAAGAAATGCAAACAAGCCAGAAAGTTTTTTTTTTCTCCTATGTCTGAGTGAAAAGAGTGAAAAAAATACTCCAGCGCTGACAGAGCACTGTGGAGATAGGTCTGGCTATGCAAGACTAACATGTGGTGGGTTTAGGCACAAAAAACACTTTGTTAGGGTTAGGAAAAGGAAAACTTTTGGCTTAAAATACCAGTTTTTGTCACCAGTACCACAGCTAGAAACGTCCAAACCGCTCGTTAAAAAACACCCGGTTTTGTTGGTCTCCAACAGTGGTCTCCTGCTGTCTGCTGTCTTGTCCAGGTTACATGCCATCCACTGTCCCCTCCTCCTCCTGATGAGAAGTTCAGCTCATACACATGCAATCTTTAGAAATGTTGATATGATGTATGAAATGTACCAATGTAACATTCTGTGGTTTGCAGATAGGTACAGTGCCATTTGCAACATTTTTTCTGGCGACTGGGCTGCCTCTGTTGATAAAAATTTATCTTGTGCCAATGTTTTCCACTATATAGCATTTCTTCATATTCTCCACCTAATCCCATAACTTCAACCATCTAAAAACATCAAACTACATTCATACAAGACACTGTGAGGCATGAAAAACCATTATGCAAATATATTCAATCCATACCTCTGTGTTGAAGGGACCAATATAGGATTGCATTCTCTCTGTGGACATGCACATACTGCATATAACCTGATGTGAGTGTCTTCCAGACTTGTAATCATATCTACATGAACTGTAGATATTCCAGCAGGAGGGCTGTATGAGACCCGATCACTGGGGAAGGATTTCGAAGGCCAACCTCAGTAAAACGTCACTATTATAAAGCAAAAAAAAAAGGTACAGGAGAAGGATTTTCATTGAACATTCAGAAAATCAGTTCATGCTGCATATCTTAAGGAATTCATTAAATTTCTTTCTCCCTTTTCGTTCTCTCTGATGAGGAAGTGTTTCCCACTGAGGGTGCTGCAGGGCTGCACAACAACTTGCTACCCCTCGACCAATTAGAAAATTACTCAGCATATGAAATACTGTACACTGTAGTGCTTCATCAATTACCGTAAAACAGAGTATTTCGCTGCTCCAGCAAATTTGCCGCAACTGTAGCGGTGGTCTTATTTATTTCCTGGTGTTAACAGTCATAGCATAACCAGCTGCAAATAATATTAATGAATTATAAATATCTAATTGTGCTGCACGACAAAAAGCTGGGGGAGAACTTAGATCTGGACTGGTTGGAATGAAGTGGCCATTATTGGGGATCACTCATGAGGTGTCAACATCATATTGATAAAAATGCATTATCATAATGAATATTACATTTGTCAGTATCAGCAGCCAATATATTAGAGACTCTTTAAATAGTGATGCAGTGTTTCAACACAATATGTATGCAGCATTTTGAGTCCAAGACAAGTTTCCTTACAGGGACAATACAGTATAACGTATTGTATCATATAGTATCGTATCGTATTGTATCGTAATTAACTTAAATAAAAAGGGTGAAGAGGGCGAAAAGAGAGATTTTGACATCTAAACATGATTTGTAGTCCAGCTAAAAACACAATGGAGTTCAGTTCAGATCAAAAACTACAGTGAAAGTGTGGACAGAGATTTATTTAGTGGAAAGTCTGAGTAAAGGTGAATATCACACATATTTCAGTGCAATAGTAGAGAGCAGCTCTGGAAATCCCAGCGCGATATCGCAAGTGCATGTATGCGTGTGTATGTGTGTGTAGCCCCACGTAAGGGTGTGCTGAAGCTTGTATTTTTAGGTCTTTGCCCAGGGCCGTTGTACTACCCAGAGTCTGTGTACTTTATGTATGCATTGAGGCATAGAGAGAGAGGGGAACAGAGAAGGAGGAGAGGGGATGAGAGTGTGAGAGCACCTGAAGGTGGGAGGGATGAATGGAGGGAAGAACAAGTGGTGTTGAACCTCCTCCTCCCCTCACCCCCTGTGCCTGTCTCCCCCTCCTTCAGAGGTGAGCTCCAGGTTTGTATTCTGAAGGAGGGTAGTACTGGCTGGAGAACCGCACTGCACAAGCAACAAACCCCGACCCCAGAGGACCCCACAGGGCTTCCAGCAGCTGTGGGCCGACGTGCTGAACAAACCCAATGTCAGGTCAAAACACCTCCTCTTACAACCACACATCAGGCACGGCTGAGATAGAGAGAAAAAAACGAGGGGCAAGGAGGGGGGAGTGCAGGGAGGAAATGCGAAGGAAGAGATGTAGACAGTGAGAAATAACGAGAGAGTTGGGGAAATAGAGGAAAAATGAAGGGGGAGGGGGGTGGGTGATGTCTTACAGATAGTGATGAGAAAGGGGAGGCCTATATACACTGTGGATGTGTGCGGTGTGTGTGTGTGTGTGTGTGTGTGTGTGTGTGTGTGGGGGTGTGTGTGTGGGTGTGTGTGTGTGTGTGTGTGAAGTGGAGTATTGAAGAGGGAGCAAAAGAGAGATAGCTATGGAGAGGGGAGCAGAGACCAAGAGAAAAAAAGACGCAAAAAAGTGAGAAATCACAAACCTGAAGATTTTTTTGTGCTCTTTCTCCCACTACAGCAGTTTCTTGGTGAATACTGATACGGCAGAGACATATAGTTCCAAGTGCTGCACTTTGTAGCTACAACTGACGTGACTGACTACAACTGTAGTTCTGAAGCTGGAGCTAAATAATAACTTGTGATTACTCCTTTTGCAGAAAAATACTGCATTCTGTAAAGAGGGACAGATATATTCAACTGCAAGAACTGTTCTAAAATATTTAGACTCAGTAACTGGGCACTGTTTGAAATAGTTTAAATTGCTCAACATTTTGGAACATCCACTTTCTTCCTGAATTATGAGAATATCGATACCAGTTTAACGTCTCCATGGTAAATATGTGGCTGGAAGTTCATAAAAGCACGCACATCCAAACGATCAAAAACTAGATGCTGGACCAGAAGAACGTGTCATTTTTGTCTGAAGAAGAGCTGATTGCTCGAAACGTCACCATGGTGGTAATACATTTATTTCATGGCCGCATAATCTAGTGTGCAGACTTCAGCCAGTTAGACTGAAAACAGCTAGCCATGGCTGGTTAGAAAATCTACCAGCACCTCTAAAACTCACTAATTAACATCTAGTTTGTTTAACCCACAGCAAAAAACAACTAAATATTAAAATTTCAATTTCACTTTTAACTTACTTTACTTGTTATTATTTGACAATCCACAAAGTACATGTAATTGGCAGTTGACATGTATCTTTTCGCAAACCCCTCTTTATACACACAGCACACACATGCAATCCAGGTGGGTAGCGCAGGGTCAACCATGATACGGCGCCCCTGGAGCAGTTTAGGGGTTATGTGCCTTGCTCAAGGGCACCTTGGCAGTGCCCAGGAGGCGAACATGGCACCTCTCCAGCTGCCAGTCCACACTACGTACTTGGACTTGAACCAACGACCCTCCGGTTCCCAAGCCAAGTCCCCACGGACTGAGCTACCCTTTTTACAGGGAATCATGTGCTGGATTATTTCTCATCTGGGAGCAGCGGCTGGGTAGGCAGATTGTGTTACCTTTGGACAGAGTCATGATAACCGTTTCCCCCTCCATCCAGGTTTTGTGCTAAGCTAAGCTAATCAGCCGTTGGCAGTTGGGGCCGGCTCTAGCATTTTTGGAGGGCGAAATCTGTTTAGGATCACGCCCATCACACACGCCAATCTTTTTCTTCCCCTTTGGATGCAGATTAGAGACGGGACAATAATGGATTTTATCGTGGATCACGATAAAAAAAAAACACTCAGAATAATCATTAAATAATAATATTTGATCAAATTCCCATTATCGAGATAATCGTGAATATCATGAATATCCTCACAAATTGACCGCAGTTTACTACAGTGTACTATCTGTGATGCAATACAAATATTTGTTTCTTTAAAAAAATTGCAATGTTTTGAAAAAAAAATATTTTGACAAAAAGTCATAATGTTTCGAGAAAAATGTTGTAATGTCTCAAGAAAAAAAGTAATAATGTTTTGATTTTTTTTAAAAGTCATAATGTTTTGAGAAAAAAGTCCCAACAAATCAAAATGTAAGGTAAAGTGATTCCACCATGTTTTAGTGCTGTTTTAAGAGTTTTAAACATATTTCGTTGATTATCGAGATAATATCGTGAATCGCAATGATTTTGGCCAGGATAACCATGACATGAAATTTTCATATCGTCCCATGCCTACTTGGCAAAACCACAAACCATATCTTTCTTAAAACATGAAAAAATATCAGATCAAGCTTTTTATCCCTTCACTTTTCTTCTTGTTGGCATGGCGCCCCCCCCCCCCCACATGGTGATGCCCTAGGTGACCACCTAGCTTCATATCGAATGGACAGATATGAGGGGTATCAACCTTCTCATCTAACTTTCCACCAGAAAGCGTATTTGCCAAAATGTTGAACTATTCCTTTGACAGTGCCCAATTAATGAGGCAAAATATTTCATGAAAAAGATTTCTAGCCATTTGCAATTAAATATTAGAAACCAGCCTGCTCTGTCTGTAGGTAACAATCTGCCCACCCAGGAACTGCTCACAGAATAATCTGGCAGATATCCCCCTGTAAAATGGAAAATTGTCATTTTTATATACTTTGGATTTTGTATGGATTAAACTAACTAGATATAATATGTTAATAAGTGAGCTTTAGAAGAGCTTGTAATGTAGACGGATTATGTAACTGTTGGACAAAGCCAGGCAAGCTGTTTCTGCCTGTTTCCAGACTTTGTGCTAAACTAAGCTAAGCTAACCAGCTTTTGGCTGAAGCCTTATGATTAAAGGACAGATATTTAATTGGAGTGGTATCGATTTTATAATCTAACTCTCCGCACGAAAATGATTAAGTGTATTTCTCAAAATCCTTTCGTCCAAACAGCCCAACTGAGAGGCTAGATTCATAATGAGGTGGATCACTGTGGTATATCTCCAGGAAATCTACATGCCTTTATCATAAATGAATGCTGGCTCTCTATCACCGGCATGATGACTGCTCCATCTTTTACAAAGACATCACTGGAGACTTCGTGAGATGGAAAGAAATGATAGAGTGAGTAGGGCTGGGCAGAGAGGAAGACGGTAAACATTTCATGGAAAAAGTAGGGAGGAGGGGTGATTAATTGAGGAGGTCAAGTACGCTGAAAGAGAAGATGGCTGCTTGTTGATGCTCGCAGCTAATGGGGGAAGAAGACAATAAGACAGTAATGGACAAACACAAAGCTGATGATTTGTTCTCGTAGAAATGGTTCCTTCAAAATGCTTCCTGTCAACAGAAGTGCTGTTTTGCACTGATTCTAAAGGGATTTTTTTTTTTTGTTTGCCAGACGACAGCATTAAGACTGTTTCTGTTTAACATCCAAGCATTTTCACAGCTAATACACTGCAGACCACAGCATCCAAGGCCATGGCATTCAAAAACCTTTCATGCTCCTTCTGATCTAACTGATTCATTTAAGTGACTAAATAGCCCTCAGAAGTGTGGGTACATTTGAATATATTACAGAGTAAACCCACAACAAAGGTAGAATATAACTTTGGTATTTTAAGGACAAGAACTCTAGCAACAAGACTTTAAATGTTATGATACAAACTATATGATGCATAATCAGATTGCAAAACTTTTGGCTGGAATTGTCTTTCTTGTGGATATCTTTTCTTTTAATCTTCTGCCACCTGGGACACTAAATCCACTGATATGGGAATAATGATGCATCTTTGGGAAAGGGATTGAAACTACGAGGAGGGAAGAAATCCTGAACATCCCAAACTACGGTACTGAAGTGACAGTGACAGGTTTAGCGTGACAGAGCCTTAAATTCATTACGATATTTATTCTCACTCACTGTCTCTCCTCATTTTTCACTCTCCCAGCAGCACCCACATCGGAAAGTTTCAATAACAAGTGAGTAAAGCTGAAGTCCACAATGAAATTGAAATGTTTTCATTTGAGAAATTATTGCTCTAGACTTGCAAGTTGCAGCTCTACGGCTCTCAGGTCCATCCCCCCGCGAGCACTCAGGTCTAATGAGTTGAAACGAAAAGGAGACCAACTGCTGACGTTAGTGGCTGAGCATTAGCTTGAACCAGGCCTCATGCAGACCCACTTATCTGTAAATCACCTGTGTTCTGCAGACCGTATGGCCAATTATATTGAGCTAAACCAGTACACCAGAACAACAAATCAGAGCACAGTGTTGTCATCCGCTTATTCCCGATCCAGAGAGAATTCCTGTTATTTTATTTAACCTTTATCTATTTATAGATGATAACCTTATTTGGAGATAATGTATTTTTCAAGATCTGGCTTCTTACTCACTTGCCCACAAGGGTCAGAGGTGTGTGTGTGTGTGTGGGGGGGGGACGTGCGTTCGTGCGTTCGTGCCTGCGTGCGTATGTGCGTGCGTGCATGCATGCGTGAAGCTTGTCCAAGTCATTAATAATGTTCTTTTGGTCTGATATGATTGGGTTTATTTGAGTTTACTGCACAGAGCAGCTGGACATCAATTCAATCTCTGCAGGATTTTTTTCCAACAAGGC
This sequence comes from Heterobranchus longifilis, assembly GCA_028570985.1. Classification (NCBI taxonomy): domain Eukaryota; kingdom Metazoa; phylum Chordata; class Actinopteri; order Siluriformes; family Clariidae; genus Heterobranchus; species Heterobranchus longifilis. The sequence continues at coordinate 9,895 of JAOVVB010054398.1, forward strand.
ATGAGGTCCACAGTGGAATAAAATAGTGCTTTTTACTTTGTAAGTTCATAGGGTGTATGAGGAAACTGAACTTCTGTCGGCACTGCGAGGTCAAACTGCTTCTGATCCAGGATCTGTTTAAACTTTTTACAGCGAACCTTACAGTAGTTTTAACAATGGAGTCCCCTCAAACACAAAAGCAATTTAATCGTAGTATTGATCTGCACGTAAGAGGTAGAGATAACACTGACATGACATTATGTAGAGTAATTTATCTTTCGATTTTTCGATAAAATGATTGACAGTAGAAGGGGATTCTTATCAGGGTCGAGTAGCCTTCCTATTCATCAAAATTATAAGTCAGTGCATGAAAGTGAGAGTGTCTGTGCTGATAAGTGGACTCTCAGAGTGTGTTTGATGTTGGATTTAACTATGCTTTCTCACCAAGGAAGAGACAATTTAAAACAACCTGCCAACCCCAAAAAAGCTGCCTTTGAAACAAAGGAAAATGACTATTGATATCAACTCACCAGTGAGTGAAACATGTCACACTCCTGCACAGCCTCAGCTTGTATTTTGTCAGTGTACTTATGTGTGTTGTATGCACCTGTGTTCACTGGTGTGCATGTATTTGTATTTGTTTCCACTCTCCTGTTCTGTCTATGGTCTACTCAATTTACACACTTTATTATCTGGTCTCTCCAGCCAGCAAGCTCATTTGTAAATGAGATTTAAAACAGCAATACATATAGAATTATGGGGGGGGGGGGGATTTAAAAATTGTTTTGTCCGGGATTGGTCCAAATCACAACTGGGCATCTGGAAAAAAGGAGATAGAAAAGATGTAATGGCAGTGACTAACTGCTAGCCAGTGTTTTTGTGCATTCAGGCCCCCTTGCTGAAAGCAGTATTTTCTCCACAGTTTGAAATCCTTTTCCCAGGATAATTATCCATTGTAGATGCCCATCCTCAGATAATGACTGCCTCGCCACTGAGCTAGGAAATTAACAGGGACCCTGTGTGCTGCAAGCACAATGGAGGGACTGCCCCCTGTATCAGCACTCAGCTAATTTTAACCAAGGAGAGAAACGGGAAAGCTGTTGTTAATACTCCCCTCCTGCTTATAAGGAATAACATAATTTCATTTCATGTATGATATCATCTACAAGAGAAAATGAAAAATAATGTGTGAGGAGTCATTGGTTTATGAAGTGAATGACAACAGTGCCCCCTTGTGAAGCGGATAAGCAATTTCTCTGCATTCAGAAAGAGTACAGCTATAGAGATTTGCAATGGCTCCACATTTCTTCTTTTCTTTCATACATTAAGAAGCTGATTTGTGCGATTCAGCCTCATACTGTCAACACACCTTAGTTACTTTAGCCATGCTAAAAAGGATTAAGTGATCAGGAAAGATCAGGACTGACAAAATGGCTGAGGAAAATGGGTTATGTGAAGTTGGGTTATTTTAGGGTAGCAGCTCATGAGCAGTTTGTGGCACAGAATAAAAGATGGATAAAATAACAGTATGAATAAAGTGCAGTCACAAGCTGGTATTATGTCTACAGCAGGATTTTTATAAGTGCATTAGTGCAGCGGGGCCTCAGTTTTAATTAGTGTAGCAAGTATTAGCACATTTGTTTAGTGCTGTGCTAGTGTTCACAGAGGCTTAATTATATATGATAGTGAAGGCCATTTTTCACCAGCTCGGCCCCTTTGTAAAGTAATAACCACTGGCTTACAGACCGCTATTTTCATGATTCAATTGAGACACTTGTTGAGAGCTGGCATGACGCCCAAAAGTCAACTAAAGGTAGCCATTATCGCAATTTACATATATTACATAATCAATCTTTAGAAGAAACTACAAAAACCAATAAGATCCGGAGCTAACATAACCTTACTGTGCTCTATGAAGCAAACAGACTTTGCAGAGAGAGGAGGTGTTTAGTGTATTCTGCTATTCTGTTCACGCTACCTGACTGTGCACCTTGCTACAATTTATAGCTTAGTTACACTCCATATAATCCCTATTAGCAGATGCTTAAGACTTCTGAAAGCAGTTAACTGTTGTCAGCCCGTGAAGAGTTAACCACGGGGAGAGATGGATGACTTAATTTGTGGAATTTATATTATGCACGTAACACCTGGGGGGCAAAGCGGCGGGATCAGGGTGACTTTGGCAGTGATCCATCTGCACTACATATGGGCACAGTCACCCTGTGCCTCTATGCCCCTGCATCAAAAACTTAAATCATCAGCAACAGTTCTTCTATTAACCCCACAACTTAATAGGATTATGTGCAAATCTAGTCTGAAAGATAAAATGAGGGTGAAAAAAAAAAAACGGCTGGAAGCTCCAAATAGGGATTCAGTGAGCGCCAGAGGCATCCGTGTCCTACCATTAACCTCCCACTTCTACACATTTCCAAAGGGGTCAAGATGTATATTAATGAGCAGATCTGTAGCTATACTTTTATCTGAAGTAAGTTAATCCTTCTTTGTCTATAAAGACAATGCTTGCCCTGGCTCTGTGCCCAACACCTTCAACACTGAGAGTATGTTGATGAATTAAAGCCTCATCAAACTGTGGCTTAGCAGAGTTGAGCAAGGTACATTAAATCAATACTAATAACCCCTGTATGTGCCTTTAGTGACAACGTCAGCATCTGGGTGTGTAATGCGTACTATAGTCTTAACTTGTGTCACTCATCAGGTGTGTGGGACAGACACACAAATTCATTGTCCTCATCTAACCTGACAGGCTGTTACTGTGCGCTCTGACCGCTCGGTGCCAGGCTTATTTATATGCTGCCGGTGAGAGAGATCTTGGGGAGAGCAAATTGCCTTGCACAGAGAGACAGCCATCACTGCTTTGAAGTGTGAGCATCTCCGTGTGTGTGTACGTGTGTGCACTTCATCTCTTGCAAGCGGGCAGGACAAGTTGTACGTATTTATGCCAGGGGAAAATACAAATCTGCGGATGGATTTTATTTATTGATGACAAGTTTGTGTTGTCTGTTGTCTCAGCAGTGAGCACCGGAGATTTATCAAGTTCAGCAGGATGCCATGTTCTTACAGGTCAACAAGCAGGTGAACGTCTCTTTTGCTCTCTCTGTGGAGATGTGATGTACGAGGCTCCGAGGGCTGCCCTGCCCCCACTGTACCTGCAGCGTAACACGCGGTCCCTGCAGTGCCGGACTCCCTGACTCGTGGCCCTCGCCGGAGCAGCATCGAATGAGGCAGCCATACATCATAGGCCAACTGTGTCCTCTGAGGCGGTGACAGACAAAGCCAACAGAATCAATACAGCTTTAGCTCAAGCCCTACTTCTGTGCACTCAGACCTCGCCTCGGCCTCTTTACCTCCTTTTCTTACTCGAATTCCCTTCTTCTTCCCTCCGTACATTTCTTGTCCATGTTCCTCTCCACTTCTGTCTTTTCCAGGATGACATCATTTATCTGTGTCTGGCTTCAACTTCTGTCAATATTATCTCTATCTGCCCTTCTGCTCTGCCCCAGGTGAACATGCCGATACACAGTGGAGCTGTCAGCCTTGACAGGAGATGGGAAAAAAGTAGAGAAGCACTTCAGAAAGAAAGAAAAGATCAAGCCCGAGGATTACCGAAGGCCATTCAGCTTGTTAGTGCAGCGGCACCTACATCAGACAAATGCATACTTAATTTTTTTCACAGGGGCTGAGTGATTCAAGCTCTGGAGGGGTGGATGCTCCCCAAATAGACAGTTTAAATGATGGAGGGCCTTGTGTAGTACCCACAAACCATTTCAGACAGCGGTGGAAATGCTATTAGAGAGACAGAGGGAGCACTGGGGAGTAGTTCTCGGTAATTAAACTGGAGCGTCAATGTCACTTCTACCTGTTTACGAGCCGAAAGACTAGCAGTTTCCTGTGGTGAAGAGGTTTGGCTTTCATTTATTACTGTCGATTACCATTATGAAGTCCTCCCACATAGGACTTGGATTATATTTTGGGGAATGGTACTTTAATCTCTCTTGGAAATATTTCTCCATGCAAATGATTATTATTCAGAGATAATAGTTGCATTAAAGTTGTAAAGTACAGATGAAGGGTTCAAGTCTAAAATGCCATAAATATATTCTAAAATAATTTTGCTAATTAATATTTTAAAACCAGCACTTATTCTGTCCTTGAAATTAAAACTAAAAGAAATGTGTGTAAGCATGCAAGTCCACTTTAATAGCAGGGTGCTTTGCATTGCCAGTGATAATTTTCTTCTTTCATCTCATTTGGTACAAGATTAAATTTTTTTTTTTTTAAACCTCAAACTGATTTATTAATCTGCTTCTTGCAAAACAACAACTTTCACTTTCAGTCCAACAGAGCCTTTGTCAGACATTTTGGAATCAAACATTATCAAGGTTTATACAGTAGCTGCCTACAATTTAAAATGACGATTGTAAATCATACAGCCACTGTGCATGTTTGCCCCATGTGTGATACTATTGTGACTCAATGGTGTCTACTTAATCTCCAGCGTAATATGGATTCGTATTGGATTCACGTTCAGCCGCCTACATCCACCAGTCTGCCAAAAAAGGCATATGTGCAAACACAGAGCGGGCTTACATAAGAAATTGGATTTTGATATCAGCTGTGTGTGTGTGTGTGTGTGTGTGTGTGTGTGTGTGTGTGTGTGTGTGTGTGTGTGTGTGTGTGTGTGTG
>JAOVVB010054408.1:0-14576 GCA_028570985.1 Heterobranchus longifilis
GTGTGTGGGTGTGTGTGTGGGGGTGCGTGCGTGCGTGTGTTTGGTGCGTGCGTGCGTGCGTGCGTGCGTGTGTGCGTGCGTGCGTGCGTGTGTGGATTAGCAGTAAGGAGATTATGGCGGCGCAGGTTAACAGACGCCTCAAAACTCTTTTTCTCTGCAGTAATATTTGTTCTGGTGTGTTTGTGTGAACAGATGTCGGTCTGCAGAGGATGATGGGATGTCAGGCTGCAGAGGATGATGGGATGTCAGAAGACAGATGGACAGCAGCTTTCAGTCTGCAGGTAAACTTTCGAAACGCCCCATGCTGTCTGTCAGAGGCTGCAGCGGGCAATATGTTAAAGGAATACTTCGGTACAGGGAGGGGGCTGAATAACGCTCCAAAGTCAGGCTACATTATGGCGAGGGAAACTGGGGGGTCTGTTGACCTCTGACCTCCCGATATCTGAATGAAAATGTGTTCTATGGGTACCCACGAGTCTCCCCTTTACACACATGCCTTGATTCACATTGTGCAGAGTTTGAAAAACATTTTGTAGAAAACAAGCCGAGCCTTGTATGTTTTGTCTTGTACCGGTTTCAGACATGCAGAGAAATGTTGGTTAAATACACAATTTTAGTTGAGTTTGCACTTTATGCAAGAGGCATTCTGTTAATTATTAAAAAAACAAAAAACATGTTAGGAATTATTTTGTGATTTTACAACATCAGAAAAAAACATGAATTAAAGTTGCCAGCAGTGATGAACGGGCCCTCGCAGCTGTGCACAGGTCAGGGGTAATGGCGGGATGCCAGTCGACTTGGCCGTTGCTTAGAATGCGAGGAGCTGAAGATCAAGTATTGCAAATTTCAGATCACTATCTGTGTCCACTATGTGGCGTTGGACAACATGCATTAAACATGCATTATATTGCCTGTAAGTGTAGGCCACACCATGTAAATTTCATGTAATTCGGATGTGTTTGTCACATCAGGCTGCCTTCCTGTTGCCAGTAGGTGGCGCTATGACTATGAGTCAATATTGGCACATAGATGTCTTCAGGCTCGGACTCTCATCAAACATGTAAAGTTTGGAGCAGATTGGACAATGTACTCTGAAGTTACAACTTACTGTTTAATGGCAAATCATGATATTTTACCACCACGGCAACATCGTTCCACTTTAATCCACTTGGATTTAGGGTATGGCTCCAAGAAACTTTTGTTTAAGTCTGGACTTGATACATGTGCATACCAAATTTTGTACATCAAGGTGAATTTTTGTAGGGGGCGCTATCACCCCTATGGCACACCACAGCACAAAAACCATACCAGATAAAGTATCACACTTCTGAGGACTTTCAGTGCTCGGGCCCAATAAACTTCCCATGTCTTAGCATTTTTAAGACTTTTGAAGGATTAATTTGAGAAATTTTAATAACAATTAAGAGGTTATTTTTACATTCATTATTTAAATGCCTTTTAAGAGTTTTTAAGGATTCATAGGAACCCTGATTATTAAACTTTGCCCTTCTCCCTGCAGCGATCACGTCCTGGTTGTGGAGTGCAGAGGAACTAAAATACCTTGCTAAGCTCCTTATGACACTCCAAGAGCAGCTGCAAGATGCTCCTGCTCTGCTCCAATCAGACACTTGAACCCTGAACCCTGATGCTCCGAGAGCAGCTCTTTCTTCCTGCTCTGCTCCGATCAGATGCCTGAACCCTGAACCCGGACGCTCCGAGAGCAGCTCTTTCCTCCTGCTCTGGTCCGATCAGACGCCTGAACCCTGACAGTCTGAGAGCAGCTCTTTCCTCCTGCTCTGCTCCGATCACACACCTGAAGCCTGAATGCTGAACGTGACCTCTGAGTCTCTCTGAACTGTGACCTCCGAGCCTCTCTGAACCGTGATCTCAGAGCCTCTCTGAACTGTGACCTCTGAGCCTCTCTGAACCTTGTGGACCAGATGTAACAGCTACAACCTGATGACTCGTTGGTTCAAGGGCCTAATTTACGGGGGGAAGACACAGGAGACAAGTCCCCTGCACTTTTTACAGTAAGAAAGCTCATGTTGAACATCACGTAGTGGAGAGGTGAGTCAATTATAAGTCACAGAATGAAGCAATAATGTACGAGAGGCTGCACTATATCGCCATTATACCACGGCTAAGGCAGCATCACACACACTCAGGCAATGTAGCACACGTAGACTTTATATTTCACAGTTATTGTTTTCTGTCGGAGCGTTGTTATGATCCAGATATTTCCAAGCGCACTTAAAGGCAGCTTAATTTCACAGCATCATGGAGAAAGGGAGAAAAATGAGACGAGGGGCCGTGCTTTGTTTCAGAGCTTGTTAATCAGCTGAGCTTTTTCTTGTGGCAGCGATAGAGGGATGTTTACTGTAAGATACTCTCACACACCGCCTCAAAATGGACTGACAGGTTACATGATTGGTCACCACAGTGTGACGTCAGGTTGTGTTTCTCAAAAAGTTGAATCTGTCTCAACTTTTCACTGCAGCTGAAAACACACTACCCATGGCATTTTCACCAGAAACTGGTCTAAACGTGGCCTTAACTGCCCAATAATTTTGTGGATTTGTGCATGTATTAACCGTTTCCCCCCACTTTTGAAATCAAAGTTCTGCCCCTGCGTTGGTCTACCAGCACCAGACGGTGTAAACCTCTGATCACAATTTTCTTTTTCTTTATTTCTCATGCAGATTACCATGACCGTTCACCCCCCTAACCCTACAGTATAATATATACTGTATATAAAATATACAGTCTTTGGTTCAGATCATAGACTGTATATAATAATATACAGTCTATGATCTGAACTAATGTTGAAAGCTCATTTCTATTGATTTAGTATTGAAATCATTCAGATGTTTAATCTGTCTAACCGTGTGTTCACACCAGGCGCAAATAAAATAATCTACTCGCTGAATTCGTGCGAGTTTGAATGTTGGAATCTTTTGTTTTGACTTTGACTGTTTTGCTTCATATGCACGAGTTACTCGCGCCATTTGCCACGGAAGTTCAGATTTTTCAACTCAAGCGAATGAGCAATGATGCGTCATTTGCGCCGCATCATTCGCATCATTCACATTGCCTGGCCAGAACTAATCGTGTCTTTACATTCAATTCAATTCAATTTTATTTATAGTGTCATATCATAACACAAGTTATCTCAGGACACTTTTCATATAGAGCAAGACTAAAACAGGCTCAATGATTTTCAAAGTCAATGATTTTCAAAGTCTCAACATCACCCATGAGCAAGCATACAACACGACAGTGGCAAGAAAAAGCTGCCTTTTACTTAAGCCAGAAATCTCGAGCAGATCGAGCTTCTGGGTTCCATCTGCATTTGGTGTTGGTAATAATATTGGCAGTAGCAATCCACAGGGACAGGCGCAGCAGCGATCGGGCCACCATGGCTCACATCTGCATGTGGTGACCATCATGCTCCATCTGCATTTGATGTTAATTCCACGGCGGTAGGTGCAGCAGTGATCGGGCTAACAAAGCCCATATGGCACCACAGCGAGCAGCACCAGGCGGCGGGCGCAGCCACGATAAGGTGCCTCCAGGTAGCCAGGCCAGGTAGCAGTTGGCATCAGGCGGGAGCTGCAGGACGAGAATAAACAAGGGACTCTCGGGAGGTTTTCCCGGGAGACGATTAGTAGTCCCTGAATCTCAAATTTGTAATGTACAAGCATTTATGGGACACGGATGCATATAGAGAGAGAGAAAGGGAGAGAGAGAGAGAGAGAGAGTGAGAGGGAGGGAGAAAGGTAGAGATGCTCAGTGTATCATGATAAGTCCCATTGACTTTATATCGCACTCGCGCAAATTATTTTATTTGTGGTCGGTGTGTACACAACATAATACTTTCTTTTTGTTGTTTTTTTACAGAAACAAACCCAAACGGAGTCTAGAGATATATATATATTTTTTTTTTACAGTTTTCTGCGGTGATCCAGAATGAAAATCTGCAGAATTTAGCGGAATGTTTTTTTGCTCGGGGTGGAGATGTGTTCACTTTCGGAGTAACTTTTTATTTTTATTTTTTGGTTTAAAAACTGTGGAGGTGTGGTCAGAATACATGAGGGCGTCCCTGGGATGTTCTCCATGTTGTGAAAACACATCGAGAACCTCTGACGTCAGGAACTTCCGGCCATGTTTCCGGACACTTGGACGCGATTCCCGTAGGAAGCAGGATGGCGGTCGGTAAGCTGACCTTCACGAAGGCAGAGAGAGAGAAGCTCGCCAAGGTCCTCTGGCTGCTCAACTGGATCTCCGTCCTGACCGGCGCCATCCTCTTCAGCCTTGGCCTGTTCCTCAAAGTGGAGATCCAGAGATGGCAGGAAGTGATGTCAGACCAGGGGATCCTCTACGTGCCACACATGTTGATCGCCACAGGTGTGGCGGCGTGCTGCATCAACTTCCTGGGTGGAAAGATCTGCCTGGACTGCGCTGACACCAACAAGTTCCTGCGCTGGAAGCTGGTGATGATGCCATACGTGGTCGTCACCTTCTTCTTCACGTCCTGCGTCCTGGTGGGGGCGCTCATGTGCTACAGCATCCGCAGCCAGCTAGACGAGTCACTGTTCCTCGGCCTCCGGAATGCCATGCGCTACTACAAGGTACAGTTAGAAACGCCGTGTGCTAGGCCTACTACAAGGTACGGATAGGAATGCTGTGTGCTACCACAAGGCTGTGTGCTCCTACATAAAAATAGCCTAAAAAAACTTTTTTTTCACAGATGACAAAAAACAACGTAGAAAAAATTATCCCGGAAAAAAAAATTCTCGGATGCCTCTCAGGGCTGCCATAAAATTTTTAATAATGATGCAAAAATGATAATTCCCTCTAAAATCAGTCAAAGTTATCACAGTTTGATATTTGATTTTAAATTGATACTTTCAATACCACAGAAAAAAGACAAAAAAGTCCTTGGCACATGAAATAAGATGATTAGGTGTCCAAGCAGTGCAGGCTGCTGGAACCCTATTGATTTTGTTCTTCTTATTTTTCTCTGCTAAAAGTGTTTGTGCAGCAAAAACTGTACGACCAAAAGCCATGAAACTTGGCAGGTGGGTTGGTTGCAAATTCCACCCATTAGTCAGGCACAAAAAATTACACTCATTGGCCCCAAGGTGGCGCTCTAACAATCAAGTTTATGTTTTCACAATTATCTCAAACTGTGAGTCCACAGTGACATTCAGTGTCTTACTGTAATTATGACTCGCCAAATGTTTGATCAAACTTCACCAAAATATTTGTCAATGCACCTGACATCAGCAGAATGACGTGTGATGTGTTTTTTCATAATTTTATCATCAACATTTGACTTTGGCATTTTAAGTTTAAAAAGACAAAAGTAGTTCAGTGTTGCATGTGATGTCATTTCCTCAAATTATGAGAAGGAGTGTGAAAAACCTTGTCTCCCCAGTGGAACAATCAGTAAGTCATCTTCTCTGGGACTCGATCCCCGGGTGGCCCAGTCCTTCTTGCCAACAATGTGTCAGTTCATGCATGTGATATGTTTTCAAGTGCTCATTGAGCTCATTGATTGTTTTTATTAGCAACTAGAGCTGCAATGATTAGTCGATTAATCGACTGACAGAAAAGTTAACTATTTTGATAATCAGATAATTATTTTAGTAAAGCCAAACATTTTCTGGTTTCGTGTGAGAATTTGATGCTTTTCTTTGTTGTACATGATAATAAACTGTAACTTTGTACTTTTGTCGGGCTCTGGCAAATTCCGTGTTTCACTATTCTCTGACATTTTATTGACAAAATGATTAATAGAGAAAATAATCAATAATGAAATAATCATTAGATGCAGCCCAAGGAGCACCCTGAACACACATCAACACACGGTTAATTTTCTTCTGAGCACTAATGAAGGACGGAAATGAACAAATGTTTTTAGTGTCTGGTACGAATGTTTCTGTGGATGAAATACATTCAAAATGGTTCCAGATGATCCCTGCTGGATGCTGAATTAATTAATTAAAATTAATATTTGATCTTAATTGATGTAAACTTTAAACGTACTTTTGAGGCCGTTTATTTTTCCATTGTTTTGCATCTCTTTTAAGTAATTTTGTGTTTCTTTCTTGTCATTTTGCATCTATTTTTAGACGTTAATTTGTAGCCGTTTTGTGTCTCCTTGTAGTCGCAGACACTCCATGACACTCCATTACAGAACATACACATTGAATGTGTATGTTCTGTAATGGAGTGTCATGGAGAAACTGACACCGTATTTTGCAAAAAGTATCAAAACTCGAAAAGGTTTGACACATTTCCATGTATCAACTCATCACTGCTGTGCAGCCTTCGGCACTTTCCATACTGTTGAATCATTTTAAATCTGGTGTTGAAAAAGTATCTGTACTTTTGACCACCTTCCTCCCAGGACACGGACACGCCGGGCCGCTGCTTCCTGAAGAAGACTCTGGACCTGCTGCAGATCCAGCTGGAATGCTGTGGGAACACGGGGTACCGGGACTGGTTCCAGGTCCAGTGGATCAGCAGCCGCTACCTGGACATGAGTAGCAGCCGCGTACTGGAGTAAGTGCAGCACAAAACACCTTAACTTTAGTTTCTCCTTAGCTGAGAGACTGACAGCACAGAATGCCTTAAAATGTTTCCTAAGTTAAGGAAAAACGGTGAGGCACTGAAAGAGATTTACAGCAGTAAAATTCTGCCATTTCATGGAGACCGTTTGTGATGTCCATCACTACCATTTACTGTATATAAAGATAATATATGAAGAGATTAATATTCATTAATATATAAATATGTATATACAGTCTATGATGACTACACACGCTTTATGAAACATTACAGAAGTGCAGCGATATCGCCTCTTCCCTTAAGATCAAGTCAGATATACCTCAACCTTCTTTTTCTTACTTTGGTTGATAAGGTCTTTTGTGCTACAGTTTAACTAACTTGAAGGGATTCCTTAAGTATAAGACACACACACACAGGCAACTGCCTTCATTTTGAGGAAACCTTAACTTGGACTTTAAGGAAAATCTTAACTTAAGGTGTTTTGTGCAAACGATTTTACTTTAAGGAAACCTTAACTCTGACTTTAAGGAAAATCTTAATTCAAGGTGTTTTGTGTTTAATGTATACTGGTCAGTCTGGTAATTTCTCGTGTTATCGCAGCGCTTTTTTTTTTTCAACTGTAAACATCTCTCACACACTCCATGCAGCCCCGCCCGCTCACTCTCTCCCTCTCTCCCCCCTTCCTCTGCCTCGGCACTCAAGCTCTAAAAACAAGCATTACCGGTAAAAAGTTACAGCGGGGCAGTAAATACAATCAACCAGTTGCCGGATTGGGCCAGTGCCTTGAAAAGAAATTAGCTAACGACCTTAGTTCGTCTGCTCTGCTCTCCAAAAACTTCATAAATGAAATGCCGCTCAATCCTAAAAAATAACATAGATCAATTTAAATTGGTCTATATCGCCCAGGCCTAGTCCTTATATTAACCCAAACCACAATGTTTTTATTTTTGATTTATTTATTATTTTATTTATTTATTTGCACTTGAGATAATCAGCAAAAGGCAGAAACGTAGCAAAGCAAAAAATGTACAGTGCAGGGAGAGAAGGGAGTTCTCTCCCATTGAGACAAATTAAAAATGGACAATCCTTTTTTTAAGAGAAAACAGGATTAGATAAAATAAAATAAGGGAAAACAAAATAAGATAGAATAAGATTAAAAAAATGAAAAAAAGAAGAGAGGAAAAAAAAAAAAACAAGTGGCAGAAATACATAGACAGACAGAGACAAACTACAAGACATGATCCTAAAGTCACATCAACACATCAAAAATACCCTAAGGGGGAAGCAACGATAAAAAAAAAAATAAGGAAGGGGATGGTAAACAAGGAAAAATAAAAATAGTAAATAAAAACTTTAAAAATAACCAGAGGAAACATTTATCAAACAGAAGAGAGAGAGAGAAAAAAAAATCAACCCAGTAAGGGGCTCATGACATAATTAGCCCCTTCTTTAGCTGCGACCTGAAAACTGGGAGTGACGTTATCGACTTTAGCGTCGGGGACAGGGAGTTCCATAATTTTGGTCCTCTGAATTTGATGCAAAATTTATGTTTAGATGATTGACAATAAGGCAGATGGAAATTATTTCTACGGCTGGTTGAATATGAGTGAATGTCAGATGATAGAATGTAGAGAGAATGAAGAGGGATTGGGAGATTTTGCTTACTGTTTACATATTTAAACATAAATATGCATGTTTGGAAGACATTGATTGTATCTATTGTCAGTAACGAATATTTTCTAAAAAGCGGGGCTGAAGGTTCAAGGCTGGTGGATTGTGAGACCATTCTCAAGAACCTCTTCTGGATGACAAGTAGTTTACTGAGATAGGTTGGATATGTGGCAGCCCAAACAATGTTACAATAGTTGAAGTAAGGAAAAATAAGGCTATAATAAAGGGTTAAAAGAGTGGATGGCTGGAGCAGAGAAGAAACTTTTCTCACTATACCAAGCATCTTCATGGATCTCCTGCAAACCTGGTCAATATGATTTTTCCTTTCATCAACAATAATACCTAAGAATTTTGTATTTGTCACTTGAGGAATTTCTGTACCGTTTATGAATATTCTAGCTTCGTCCTTGGAGTAGAACTTGTTTTTGTTGGAGAAGATCATGAAATTACATTTTTTGATATTGAGAGTAAGCTTATTCATCTGGAAGCATTTGAAAACAGCTGACATTTCCTCATTTACATGCTCAACGAGCAATTTGAAATCATCATGAACAGCTATGAGATTAGTGTCATCGGCAAATAATATGGGGAGAAGGTTATTGCAGGTCATAGCCAAGTCATTGATATAGATTAAGAATAATAAGGGGCCGAGTATAGACCCCTGGGGTACACCAAATAAAAATGTTGTCTTCTTTGATATGGATCCGTTAATAGAAACAAATTGCTCTCTGTTAGCTAAATAGTTTGAGAGCCACTTGAGAGCAACATCCTATACACCATATCTATTAAGTTTGGAGATGAGAATTTTGTGATTGACAGTGTCAAATGCCTTGGACAGATCAAGAAAGACACCAAGAGCAAATTTTTTGTCATCCAGAGCAGTCGAGATTGTATTGACAAGGCGCAATAGTGCATGTTCGGTTGAGTGTTTCTGTCAAGTAGATTGGTATAACTTTGGCTATTTTTTAATTCTTGAGGAATTATACCAGATTGAAGGGATAAGCAAAAAATATGAGTTATAGGATTAATAATAAATTCAATAATTGCTTTGATGAGACTGGTTCTAATTGCGTCATGACCTTCAGCAGAATTGTTTAGGTTCATAATTATACCCTGAACTTCCTTAGCAGTGGGTGGGTCAAAACTGCAGAGCGATGGAAACTGACCTTTAATGAAGCTACATGGGCTCTCATCAGAGTAATTGATGTTAGATGCCAGTGAGGAACCAATATTTCCAAAAAAACTCATTAAAACCAGCAGCTATCTCCCTTGGGTCAAGAGGGGCACCCACTCTTCCAGACAACTCCACAGGTATAGCTGGGGTTTTTTTGCGGTTTAACAAGTTGTTGATGAGGGACCAAGTTGATTTCATGTCCTTTGAAGCTTGGATACATTTATTAGAGTAGTATTCCTTTTTGGCTTTCTTTAATGAAAGCGTACATTTGTTTTTATATTTCTTATAGGTTGCCATATTAAGAGGAGTGGGACTTATAATAGTTTTCTTATGTAGTTTATTTTTAATCAGGGAGCATTTAGTTAGATCCTCTGTAATCCAAGGTTTCTTTTTTGAGTCCTTATTTCTAGTCATAATCAAAGGAAAACATTTGTCAAAAACAGGGAGAAAAAGGTCCATAAATGACTGATAAGCCTCATTGGCATCCCTCGTCTTGGAGACCTCATCTCAAGAGATATTGCTAATCAAAGACTTAAAGATATCCATATTCTTTTTAATAAATTTGCGATGTTTTACTTTCTTTTGTGCAGGATTATTACGTTTGATATTCAAGTTTCCTTTGGTATGGATGATTTGACAGGAAGAAAAAAACAGGAAGATGATCCGAAATATCAGTTATCAATAGACCATAAGTGATTTCAAAATCCAGACTGTTGATAATGATGTTATCAATAAGCGAGGCTGATGAAGGAGTTATTCTGGAGGGTTTATGTATCAGCGAGTAAAAGTAAGTAGAAAAAAGGATAGACATGTTGCAGAGAGGTCCACTATTTCAAATACAGTTTCGGGACGTTTTTTGGAGGGTTTACTGGGTCCCCCAGCACCGGTTGCTTTATCCTCAGTTCCCAGCACAGACACCGCACCGGGCTACTCTGTGATCGTTTTTATTTTTTCACTTCTCTAACGGGACTTTGCTGAAAGGGCTGAAAGTTGTTGAAACTGTTATTACTTGCACAATGTGATGTGATGTATATCTGTTTCATCCATAAATTTGTTACTTCACTTCTCAAATTTCATTTTATTTCTCAGTAGCAGTAATAGTAGTAGTAGTATTAGTAGTTGTAGTAGTAGTATCAACAGTAGTAGTTCCTAATCGACTGAGGAGTAACATGGTTTGTAGTATAGTAGTAGTAGTAGCAGTAGTAGTTCCTAACTTCCTGCTCCTTTTTGCAGTCATCTAAAGAGTATCGTGGAGGGTTTGTAGTATTAGTAGTAGTAGCAATATCAGTAGTAGTAGTAATAGTAGTTCCTAACTTCCTGCTCCTTCTTGCAGCCATCTGAGGAGTAACATGGAGGGTTTGTAGTATTAGTAGCAGTATCAGTAGTAGTAATAGTAGTTCCTAACTTCCTGCAGCCTTCTGAGGAGTAACGTGGAGAGTTTGTAGTATTAGTAGTAGTATCAGTACAAGTAGTTCCTAACTTCCTGCTCCTTCTTGCAGCTGTCTGAGGAGTAACATGGAGGGTGTGTAGTACTAGTATCAATATCAATAGTAGTAGTAGTAGTTCCTAACTTCCTGCTCCTTCTTGCAGCCGTCTGAGGAGTAACGTGGAGGGTTTGTACTTGATGGATGGCGTTCCCTTCAGCTGCTGCAGCACGTGGTCCCCAGGGCCGTGCGTCCAGCAGCAGCTCCGCGACACATCAGACCGTCAGAACCAGAACCAGAACCAGAACCTGTGGAGGAGAGGCTGCAGACAGGCTCTCATGGAACACTACACCGGCATCATGCAGTCCATTGGACTCACCGTGCTCCTCATCTGGCTGTTCGAGGTGCTACACAAACCACAAACATCTGCATGGATTTAAAGGAATACTACCCACTCAAATTCTCAATTACGGAGAATTTAGCTGCCAGAATATCCCCCCTCATTCGTACATATACCTATGAAAAGTAATGCACTGTGATTCATATATTACCCACGTAATCATCATTTGATGTTTGTTATATGTCATATGGAGCACAGCAGAAAATCAGATGGAATAGTATTAATGAGAAAGTATTTTCAAGAAAGTCCACGTAGGGAGGAAGTCGGGGTGGATGGGTCCAAAATCACCGGACTTCCACCCAGGAGGAGGAGGAGGACACAGGTGTTTGTCTCCTATTGTTATTTTAAGTGATGTTCGTAATTAACGTGTAAGTTAACTTCTGTAAGTAACATTGTCACATTTAATGTCACCCAACCATGATATTTTTTTAACCTTAACCAAGTAATTTTGGTGTCTAAACGTAGTGATTGCCATTTCACAACATTAAAGAGAACTGTCGGAGCACCTTGGTAGCCAAGTGGTTACAACATATACCATATAACCACAATGTCCTGTGTTCGATTCCTGTCTCGGGACCCTTGTTGCACATCATACTCCTCTCTCACTCTTCCCCATTTCTACTCCGTCATCTGTCAAATAAAGGTGAAAATGCCAAAAAATGATCTTAAAAAAAATAGAACTGTCATATTTCGTAAGATGTCATACGAACCGTTGCATGAGAATATGTTGCCATGTTACACTAAAGACACTGTGTTTTTCTTCTCCCACAGCTGCTGGTTCTGACAGGGGTCCGTTACCTGCAGACGGCCATGGAGAACGTTCTCCGGCTGGGCGATCCGGACTCAGAGTCTGATGGTTGGATTCTAGAGAACAGCCTGGCAGAAACAGCCCGGTCCAACTTTAACATCATCAAGAACCTGGGGAAGTGTTACCAGGTCGACGATGACCCCAACATCAACATCCCGACCGCCGCCGCTGAGCAGGAGGTGCCATCCCAGCATGTTACAAGTCCCGCGAGCAGCTAGCATCCAGCCTGAGGAGTCCCGGAACTCTGAAAGATCCAGCTGGAGGAGTCCCGGAACTCTGAAAGATCCAGCAGGAGGAGTCCAGAAACTCTGACAGATACATCCTGAGGAGTCCCAGACCTCTGAAAGACCAGGACGGGTTCAAAAGCGCCAGTGACACTGAACTCAGGCTCCGTTCAGCTCCAAATCAAATGGAACAAAGAGGAACTGAGGAGAGTGACACGTGCTGGCTCGGTTTGACTTGGTGTGTCAACCCAGCACGGCAGGGATTTACATCTCCATGACAATGAGGCTACTTGCTTGAAGGTGTCTCTTCAGTGGCTTTTCAGGGCTATGCCGTGTATTTAGTCTGTTTTTGAATTTTTAAACACCAGTATTTTTAAAGTATTGCTCATGAAACCACTGAGAATGAATCTTGTGTTTTGGATGTTATTATTATACTGTCGCTGATGTGTCGGTGTTTTTGTTCTGGTGCTCTGCACAGATCTGACACCCGCCTGCCTGCTCTCATCTCTGCCTCTCAGAAGCACTGTGTCGCGGCACGGAGGTCCCCAGGGACCACCGGTAGACAATAACCTTATATTTTTAGGTTAATAAAATATAAACTACAATATAACTACAAACATTCCTGTAATCAATGTCTGCTGTTGTGTAGAAGCTGGTGAGCCTGATTAGATAAACACATTTCATTTCCTTTAAATTCATAAGCTCATAAGTTGTTTTAGGGGGGAGGGTCATCACAGGTTGGCTGCAGTCGGTGAGATGTCACTGCAAACCACGGGACGGCATGGTTTGACTCGGCGCACACTTTTCATGGATGCTTTTGGTTGAGCTATTTGAGTTCTTTAAAAATGTTTAACTTATTTAACTTTTTTTTATATCGATACCACTATTTATTTATTCATTTATTTATTCATTGTTCTCATTAATCAATTTTCTTTTCTTATAAATTATCTAATATATCAATTGCCTCTTTGATAAACTGTTTTTTTTAACAAAATACAGGTTTATTACAAAATTAAGTGAAAATGTATGACATTTTGTCGAGTTATTACATAATGTGTCATTTTCTTAAAGGAACAGTCCAGAATGTGATTCATCATATTCATCTCTATGCATGTGGTTAGTGTAGCTTAGCACAAAGACTGGAAGAAGGGGGAAACTGTTAGCTTAGCACAAAGACTGGAAGCAGGGTGAAACTGCTAGCTTAGCTTAGCACAAAGACTGGAAGCAGGGGGAAACTGCTAGCTTAGCTTAGCACAAAGACTGGAAGAAGGGGGAAGCTGTTAGCTTAGCACAAAGACTGGAAGCAGGGGGAAACTTAGCTTAGCACAAAGAGTTGAAGCAGAGGGGGACTGTTAGCCTAGCTTAGCACGAAGAGTGGAAGCAGAAGTAAATGGTTAGTCTAGCTTAGCACAAAGATTGGAAGCAGGGGGAAACTTTCAGCCTAGCTTAGCACAAAGACTAGAAGCAGAGGGAAACTGTTAGCTTAGTTTAGTACAAAGAGTGAAAGCAAGGGGAAACTGTTAGCCTAGCTTAGCACAAAGACTAGAAGCAAAGGGAAACTGTTAACTTAGCATGAAGAGTGGGAGCAGAGGGAAACTGTTAGCTTAGCTTAGCACAAAGACTGGGAGCAGTGGGAAACTGTTAGCTTAGCACAAAGAGTGGAAGCAGAGGGAAACTGTTAGCTTAGCTTAGCACAGAGACTGGAAGCAGAGGGAAACTGTTATCTTAGCTTAGCTTAGCACAAAGACTGGAAGCAGAGGGAAACTGTTAGCCTAGTTTAGCACAGACTGGACAGAGGGAAACTGTTAGCATAGCTTAGCAAAAACACTGGAAGCAAAGGGGAACTGTCTAAAGTCTGTCTGTTCCTGTGGAAACTAAACTGTCTGATTTTTATTATGATTTTGAATAAAGATCACAGTTTGATGTGTTTGTATTTATTTGTTTTTGATGTTGTATACAACAGTATAACTACAACTACTTTCACAATTTACTAAAACACTAAAACATAATTCTCTGAACCAAATGTTTCGTGCCCCAAACACACTTATCAAATACTACAACTACTGATACTACAATATAACTACTACTACTACTACTACTACTACTACTACAGTATAACTACTACTTCAGTACAACTACTGATACTACAATCTAACTACTACTACAGTATAACTACTACTTCAGTACAACTACTACAGTAGTATGAATGGAGAGCTGTTTGTCTCTGTTGGTCTGTTGGTCGTCTGCAGTACTGCAGCTCCACCAGCAACCAATCACAGAGGGAGCCGGTTGTCATGGTGAC
>JAOVVB010054419.1:0-14576 GCA_028570985.1 Heterobranchus longifilis
CTTAGCAAGCAAAAATATCAATATGCTTTATGGTTACACTAACAGAACATTATACGAAACCAACAAAGTTTGCCAGTTAAGCTCGAGAAAGTTAAATCAATTTCCCAAAATGTTTGGTTTTCTCTACAAGATGTTACTGCAGCTGGTGCATATTGCAAAGTGACACACTGTATATCAACTTACTAAAAAAATCTTATTTTGGCATAACATGCTGTCCTGTTAGAAAATATTAGAATTTAACTGAAATTCAATGTTAATTCAAACTAAAACTCTTACTAGTCTCCATGGTAACACACAGTTATTTCACACAACATCAGCATTCAAAACTAACTATTATTCTGGGCAGTAACATTATTGAGGAATCCTTGTGTTCATCAGTTTTTGGTTGCCCCACTGCTGACCTAGAACTGGACCAAAAAACAGAAAAAAAAAAAAAAAACAACCTTCAAACTATACGACCATATAGGTCTTATGTTCTGACCCTCTAATACAATGTTTCCTAAATTAGCGCCCCTCGTGTTGGAAGAAAATACGACCCATATGAGTGTTTTTTGCCCTCAAACCTAAACGTTATGTTTGCAGTTTTAAACATGCCCTTATTGTAAAAACAGACATTGTGGTGGTAGGTTTAAGTTTAGGCAACAAAACGACTTGGTATCGCTGAGAGAACAGGTCGTGGTTTGGGTTAAAATTACGATATTTGAGACATTAAGTCACTTCCGTGCATCGCCACAGAATCACGTCTGTTATAAATATTCTACTTTTCTAAACTGAGAAAATGACTTAATGTTTGACTGGTGTATAAGTGATGAACTGTGAATAACATTCATCTTATTTAGCAATTCTAATGAGTTAGTTAATGATTAACCCATCTACATGCAAAAATCTGCCAGGAAGACTTACATGTAAGATTGCTGTTTAGTTAATCAAAACAGCATGCTCATCTCATTAATACTGCTGCATTCATGTTTGTTTCCAAACTTTTTATTTACAAAATGAACAACTAAAAAGGAGAACAAATTATTCAAAGCAACAACGTACTATGTTTTACTTTCCTGTGAGGGTCAGTGGTGATGTTAAGCCTACAGTAAGGTATAAGCACTTCAGTTTAAAGACTGCAGGCTGCTCTCATTCCCTGTTCATAACAATTATTATGAAAAGCAATGCTCTGTAATCTGACAGAAGGCCTAGGCTGTTACGTCCCAAAATGATGTTTTATTTGTAGACGGCGCCCTCCAGTGGCCGCAGTCAGTACAGCCTCATCAAACCAGTATGCAGCCGGTGTTGTTTAAACACGGGAGTGAGGCGTCGTGATTTATAAAGACGTGCTCAGGGTGGGTGTGAGGGGAGGTGGATGGATCAATCACACACAGGACTTTCACCCAGGAGACCAGATTACGTTGCGTTTTTAAAATAACTTGCCGTTGACTTTTATTTCCAAACAGGACACGAACACCGGCCGTCTGTCCTGTGTTTGTTTGACCGCCCCTCCCGCTCACCCTCATCAGACTTTGTTGTAGTCTTAATACTACGTTACATGACTTCCTGCTTTGCTCTTGTCGTAGTTACTACGGCCACTAGAGAGCACCGCCTAACAATAAAATGTAAATATGGGTCGTAATTGCTGCTTGTACAGATGGCGTGTGGGGGTGTTTTTCAGGGGAGGACAGTGTGAAAGATGCAGAGAGACGTGTGCAGAGTACAGTCTCAGTTTTGAATCTAGAGTAGACTCACGGTAATCAAAATCAAAGTGTACAGTTCTAATCATTAGACTTGCTTCCTGCAAAAACACAGACATCTGACAATCTTTGAGGCTATTTTTAATTTGGCGTGGAGCTTTCTCATTAAAGGTAAAGCGTGGCGTTTTCAGGCTCATTAGCTCTTTGAAATCTGTGCCGGAAGACAATTTAAGTTGAGAGGACGTGTGTGTGTGTGTGTGTGTGTGTGTGTGTGTGGGGGTGTGTGTGCGTGTGTGTGTTTGGGGGTGTGCATGCCTGAGTGTGTGTGTGTGTGTGCATGCCTGCGTGAGAAAGTGACAAGGAAGTGCTTTGAAATGCAAACTTATGTCACATAATTTCCTCAAATTCTATAAGTATTTTTCATTTATTACTTTGCTTAATTCTGGTGATGTCTGCAGATTTGTTTCAGAGAATTATTATAATTGAAAGTGTTTCTCTCTGACAACAGCAGGCATCTCTTATTCCATCTCATTGATCATTTTGATCTGAGTTCCTGTTTTGAGACCATATGCAGTCACTGAAGATTTGTGTTATGAGCCACACAGCGTTTTCTTATTTAATGAAGCAAAGCCCGCTCAGGCAGCCAACTTGCACTTGCTCAGATTCTGGCTGCAACTCTGCTGCCGCTGCTATTGCCCAAGATTTGTCTCATCAGCTCCACTCCCACCTGTTGGCTCTTCTTTTCTCAGCGCAGTGTGTTCTTGCAGCGAGTGACGAGGAGAGAGACTAAACGCCAAATATGACCTTCATGATTTTCAGCCTTGTTAACAATAGAAATTATTGAAATTAATTTAAATGAATACTCTTTCCCTGCCAGAGTTTTATTAAAAAGTTCCCAGCCAGCACCAGCATTTTGATCATATTCACTAATCTTTCAAGACCCCCAGAATATTTTGTACTATGAATATGTAAACTGAATATATCAAAAGAAAGAACAGACCTTCTATAATTCTATCATTTCTGCCCACGTCTTATTTGCTTTAAATATAAAAAGTTATCTGTCTACCTCTGGTAGGTCTGCTAACTTTATATGGATGAGAAAATCTGGAAAAGAGTTAATATATTCACCCAGCCCGACATTCTCTCAGATCCACCCCAGGGAAGGAGCCCCTCTCCAGGTAATCATCAGTCTCTCCAGCCTCCAGCCCAGGGGGGGGGGCCCATATCCTGGGAAACATCCGATCCATGCTCCCCTCCACCAGGGGCACATTCTGCACGGCTGTTTTCCTTGCAGCTCTCTACTTCTGGTTTACAGCGGATCTTCTTCTTCGCTTGTTTTTGAAACCAGAAGTGCGTTACAGCAATTTCATCCACAACAGCAACAATTCCATTCATTTCTGTGAAGTAAACTGAATGAAATTGTTATTTTTAAATTTTGGATTATTATTTAAGATATAAACAGGATAAGGGCATGGTAAAAACTTGAACACAAACTGTATTCACAGAGACTAAACAGCCTGTCGTTAGAAAAGTACACAGTTAAAACAATCGAAAAGCGAACAGAACAATGACCGAGCATCAGGGAGAATCACTGAATTTATCAAAAAATAAGCTTATTAAGTATGTATGCTTGTTAGAAACAAAAAAAAATACAGAGAACTGTATTTAAAGTACCTGAAAATAACAGGAAAAAGTCATAGGAAATGATCTGCTCAAAATTCATCCAAATCGCTGGTTTTACACTTTTTTACACATTGTATTCACTATTTAGGTTATTTTATTAGGTTATCATTTGTTCTGCATTGTTATTTTGTTTAATATAATATGAAACATCCATAAAATATGTCACTTAGGGTTGTCAGTTTACTCAAAGATAGAAAAGGGGTCCTTTAAGGAAAAAGGTTGTGTGTTGTAGTGTCTTCTTGCCCACCAGGCATCGACTGTCAGTGATGTGTGTGCGTGCACAGTCTGTGTGGGCGCAGTCAGAGAAGTTAACGTTCTGTTTTACTAGCCCTCTGCAACAATACGATTGTTATATCTAATTTAAAGCCATGAAATTACAGCCTGTCTCTGTAAGTAAAAGAAAAGAAATAGCCACGACTGGTTGATACAAAGAATGTAATTTGTGTCAGAGCATATGTGCACGTGAGCGTGGGTGAGTCTTTTTAAAAGCAAAATGCTCTTAAGTAGCTTAAACAATCTTCTATAATAGATCGAATAAAGCACACAAGAAAAAAAAAACCTATAGTCTCCAACCCACACGCACATATGCAGTGGTACAGATACGTAGGTGTGGGTACAAGCTTCCATCTGTAATCGCTCCAGTTGTTAATTAATATGGTTCTGCTCCGTGCACACAGTCCTGTCTAGCTTGCATTTATTAGCCAGAGAGATTTACGGCTGCTGCTCATGAGGCAGATTTCAGCGCGTGATGAAGACACAGAGAACATTTGTTCCTGAGCCAGTGAGCAGAAATAATGCCAACTCTGTAATGAATACCTGTCTTTATTCCTCTTGCGCTGTTTGCAAGAAACATCTTCATTTTGTGTAATAGACACAATATAAAACAGAAATGAGCACATTGTTATTGCACAAAACGTACACACAATACTCCTGAAAGAACACGTTGTGTAGGAAGAACACTTGTTTTTTTTGTGTTTTTTTTGCAGGAAATAATGATGGAAATAAATCTTTAAAATAAATAAAATAGTATTTTGGCATAGAGACCACACAGTTAAAGGCCAAGGATAAAATGAGAACATTTTTACAGAAATACAGAATAATGAAAAGGTTAATAGTGTTTTATTTTCAAAAGAAATATGAAGTGTAATAATGTGGAATAGAAATCTTTCTATGTCTACTGTTTTTACTTGATTTTTCCTTGTAGCCATCTGTCTGATTGTTCTTCACTCATTTTTCACAGCAGTGGTTCTGAAAATCATTACTGTTCACCAAAATGATCAGATTAGGTCCAATATCACCACATGCATTGTTTGACTCGTCCAACAGCATGGACTTGCCAGATAGATATATCTGTATTATTGGCAAAGTTTAGCTTACAGACACTCATTGTGAATGTTATCACTCGATTGAATGGCTGTTATCAGCCTATAGATATGGGTTAGGAGGGGCCTGCTACAGCCCATTGTCTGAAAAATGTCCTGCAGAGCAGATACAGACATACTTTTTGTAATATGTGGGCACACCATTAGCCTTCTGTAATGTCAAACATTAGTGTTACAGTTATTTTGATAGAAATGTATTTTTCTATGGCACATGGAGTTTTCTGATCTAGAAAGACTGATTTTCTTGCAGTCTAACTGGTTGAAAACTACATATTTACTATTGTTTGGCCCTTTTATTTTTCTGTATAAGGCCCACAATCCAAAAAGTTTGCTTCAAAGTTTGTTTCAATTGTAAAGAGGTTATTGAAACCTCCTTTTTAAAAGCTCTTTTTTGTTTCCTCATAAAAATCATAACATTCTATATTATAATATTGCTATTATTTATCCATATTCTCTGTTTTTTACAGTGTGTTTATGTGGTCTTAATGGGTGAACACCAGAGATGGACTCCCACAACGATCACTGACGAGAAGTCATTTAATGCTCTGATGAATGTGAAACTTGATGGATCGTTCGTGTACCAAATGTCCATGAGGAATAAATAAAGCTGAAATTGAAATATGACTTGTTGCTTTCTAAACAAAAACTCAAGGATAAACCGGGCTGTTCCTGAGCCACTGTAGCTGAGACATGCCGAGAAACATTTGGACATTAATTCATCTAAATAATGCATGCACTCCCCATTTGTCAATAACCACCAGCTGCCTTTGAGCAAAGCACTTAAGGATAATACCTGTCTTTTATCAGCTTCAGGGTTTTGTTTTCCTCCTTTCAGGAAAAAAAAAGCCATTTGCCGCTGATCATTCTTTAAAAGCAGGAAAACAACTTCCACAGCTTTGACAGCTGGATCGTTCATCATTTATTTTTATTTTTTTGGTCTTTTTTTAACTGTGCACATTGTGTCAATCACCTGAAACTGAAGTTTTTGTGAAGATATAATCCTCACAGACACAACTTTATTGTCACATTCATATATTTATATTTAAAACAACGCTGTAAGACGGGGCAGCTCAGTCAGACAGCAGTACAACAGCAGCAGACTGGCTGCACTTTGGCAGTTCCCTGATATAAGTGGCTGTAAGTACGCTGCTGTGAAAAACAGTAGAGCTCAAAAAGCACACGCAGGCTCATCAAACCTCTACCTATATCAAAACTAACAAACGAATAAAAAAAACGTCTTTTACAGTTCTTGTTCAGGCAGAGATGAAAAAGTCAGCTGTCAAAAACAAATCCAGCTGTTTTAAGTTTTATTCATAGTGATGTGTTCTCTGAAAGTTAACTTTAAACAGTGTTTGTGTGGTGTTGCATTACATTAGTTAAAGCCTGGTGACTGAAAGAATTTATATTAAGATACATACATAATTTATGAGTAAAAACTAGGGCTGCACGGTATGAGGAAAATAAACTATCTGAGGAAGAAGCTATGGGATCGATTTATGTCAGCACGAGGTTGATACAAGTTGATCAGGTGTTTCCCAATCATTGAAAATATACGCTGTTTTCCCTGCACTGCCTGCAAGGCTTGCCTCAGGGCAAAAAAAGTCCTCTTGTGTGCTTGTTAGCCAGCTAGTGAGTCATTGTTAGATCTTATTAGCAGATACGTTGTACAACAGTTGAAAGATGAAAGAGAACATTTGGAGAGAAGCAGCTGTAGAAAACAAAGGTGAAAGGTGATGCGGCCATCTAATTTCACGGGTCGAATTATCAACAAGTCCTCCAAAACATATGAATATGTAGATCGTTTGTGCCGACCCTCTAAAACAACCCAAAGGAGCGTTTACTAAATTAGCGTTTCCATCCTCACACCTCAATGTAACGGCAAAGATCATGGATATATATAAAGATACAGCACTACAGGGACCGCCACTGATAAGAAACCATACACACTTCCTGTCTCCTCAGTGGGCGTGGTCTAAACGTCATGTGGATGGATGAAAAGTTATATTTGCACAGTTTATTTATATTTTATTTAGCTAACATTAGATATCTACTCAGCTAACAGCTGTTTTTAAGCATAATAAATTTGGTGACTATGGGGGCGAAAGGATCGATCATAATCTGTGTTCACGTTCACTTCTTCCATTGGAATCAATAATCAATACACTCAGAACTGCTGCTAGTCTGCTAAAGACACAGATACAGGAAGTGACTCCAAGTTGAACCGTTGTGGTCCTAAACCGTCTCTGGTGTAGGGGTCAGGGGGTGTGTGTGTAGGTGCGGCGCTGTCCGTAGTACTGAAAGTTACAGAGCGGAGGAGATTGAAAGACAGTTAGTTTCTCCTCATTGCAGAAATCCACAGACAGAGGTAAGGTTGTCTAAAGTATCAATACTTTGATACTTTTTCAATACCACGTGTTTAAAACGATACGATATCCACATTCGATAGTATCGAAAGTACCAAAGCCATGAAAAAAAAAAATCCATTTTCAACCCAAGGCTGCACAGATGAAACAACAGGGAAGAAAATCAACTGTGTAGGTTTGTGTTCAGTGACATTTTCTGTAGCAGCACTGTGTGCAGATTGTTAATTTAAAAAAAAAAGAAAGAAAAAGATCCTATTTTGTGTGCCAAATAAGAACTCTTTTTTCTTCAAAAGAGGCATTGAATATTGTTTTTTCACACAAATATTGTATGGAAGTTTAAAATATCAGATATTGTAACAACCTTAGACAGAGTGCTCTGACTGTATTCTTTGATTTTGAAACAGTAGCCTTTTTGAGGCTGCATGGTTGAATCAATGAATTTTATTTGATGGAAAAAAAAGTCCTCCTTGCAGTTTTTAACAGCCCTCTCAGTCACTTGATGGCTGGCGTCTGGCCTGAGGTGCAGTAAATGTATGTATCTGTTGAACCGCGGGACGGAGACCTTGTTGAGAGCTCCAGGTGATGAGATGCCTCCGGAAGCCGGAGCCCGGTATCATTAAATCTAAGTGAGCCTCAATTAAATGGGTCGACGCCACGGTCGCTGGAGCAGAGCTCTGAGTCAAGGATATCAGGAATCTCCTCCTGCACAGCTGATGGTTTTCTTGATGGTAGCGAGCGGAGGCAAGCACCCGCCGCCTCTTTGAGTAATTTACTGCACTTCAAGAGGCTGTCACTCAAAAGACTGATAGTGAGGTTGGAGTGAGGCCGATAAGAGAGTGCTTGTTGTAAAACTTTGACTTTCCTTGCCCTCTGCTCTCTTTTCCGTCCTCCTTATCATTCCAGCATATCTTTCGGATGGATCTCCTCATGATCTGCAGTAAAAGCTTTGAAATGTGCACGTGTGTGTGTGTGTGTGTGTGTGTGTGTGTGTGTGCGTGTGTGCGTGCGTGCGTGCGTGCGTGCGTGCGTGCGTGCGTGCATACTTGCACGTTTGGTGTTGTCGGATATGGGCTGCCAAGTAACGTGGGCTTGGAATGAAACGTTCTCTTCCTCATCTTTTCTTCTTCCTGCCGTTTCATTTTTATCCTCGTTTCCTCTCTCAAACATTGTGCCTCCCTGCCTGCCTCATTCCTCTCTTCAAAATCACCAGCCCATTATTTCTTTCCATTCTCTCCAAATTAGCATTCCCAATAACCAACTTCATCCAAATTTTACCCTTGAGGTTAGGACTGCTAGATCAAAGGTAGATGTATACGCTGTGTGCAGCCACACCCAACTCACACACACACACACACTGCTGCTGCTGCTGCTGCTGCTTTTGGATTCATCTCAGGCACTTTACAACTCTCACCTATTTTTCATGTTATATAGATGCAATCGTCTCGCAGTTCTATTCAGGAATACAAATATACGTTTTGTGTGAGCCTGCGGTCCTGTTTAAATTGTTTCACATTGTTGCATACGAGGCCAGATTTAACGAGGACGTCTTTAAAATCTGGACGGGCGATATCCATCACAGTCTGTCATTTTATAGAAACATACATCTTGACATCAGTTTTTTTTTTGTAAATTCAATTTAGAAACCATTTATATAGCACAGTTAGATATTGGTATATAGCGATATAATGATGTATGGGTATTTTAGGAAATGGTTTCAAAACAAACTGTAAAGTGAATGACCAACGAATTTGCCACCTTTTTAAGACCTGGAAACAAAACCATTTTTAAGATCTCCAAAATATATTACTACAACCAAATACCACATGGCATTTAATCATATTAATATTCTATTATTTTACTGACATCCAAATCTGTATTCCATGACAGAATCTGTGCTGCTTAGCTTCAAACGAAGCACCCCCCCCCCGACGGCACCAGGGAGTCGTAGATGTAGGCCTTTGCTGTCTGACTAAAACCCAGTTAATGGCCATATTATATTTTATAAGCAGGCTCAGTCTGACATTGGGCTGATTATAAGGGAGCGAGCTGGCCAGCTGACATTAAGCAGGGAGTCCAGGAATAAGCCAGAGGAGAGGAGCTCTCTGCAGACACAGAGACTGGGTCAGATGAGTGGATGCTCTTTGCTGAATCACAGCTTCACTTTGATCTTGTTGTCCAAAAGGTTTTGAAAATGATGAGAAGGCTGTTAAATAGTCACATTTTTCTAAAATCCTATGCTTATATATTTGCACATGCTTTTCCCCCCCCACACTAATTCCTCTTTAATTTGTGGTACTCAATGTCTGTTTCCTCTTTTGTTTCCAGATAGCTCCTGTAGTATTTTTTTTATTCCCTTCTTTTACTAAGCTCTTCACTCTTCCTCCCTTCTTCTGTTTCTCTCTATGATCTCGTGCTAATTCCTCTGTAACGCATGCTACTCGGTGTCTGTTTCCTCTTTTGTTTCCAAATAGCTGTCTTTATAACATTTTCTCCCCCTCCTTTAAAAGGCATTTCATCCCTCCTCTCTATGACTGTGCCCCGCTATACTCTGTGAGGTCGTCCCTCTAAAAAGAGCTGAAGTCATCCTTTTTGATTGCCAAGACATAAACAATGCAGCCCCTCCTTCTCTTATCTGTCTCCCTCCCTCCCCCTCTCTTCCTCTGTTCCTCTCTGACTCCAGCGTGTGCAGTCTGGGTGTGGTGGTTGTGCTCGGGGATGCTGTAGACACATGGCTTGCTGAAAGCAATGGTCCATATTTTATGTCCGTGTCTCTGGTCTTTAAAAAATCTGAAAAAAAAACGCTCTTATTGTTTGATTTAAGGCCCGGAGATGCTTTGTCAGCATGAACACATGGCAAAGCCTGAATAACAAACCTCTGGGATTAGTAGCGCCCCTCCCTGGGAGAGATCAAGTGAAAAATTTGAAGCAGTCAGCCACTACATTAAATTCAGTGTAATAAAGATTTTGTTACTCTGCATTTTCCCAGAGGGACGGGACGCAGGGCAAGAAGGTTGTTCTGTAGCGAAACACGCCGCTCTTTGCACTCCTTCGTGCCCGGATGTCAAGGAGAGTGTGTCAGGCTGATTTTTGAACTCTGCTTCTTTTCTAGTGACTCCAGCTGACAGACTGGACCGTGTGATCGCTGTGTTTATCTGACAGCCATCTCTTTTTTTTTCTCCCCCCCTCCCCCTGTATTGTTCCTTCCTAGCCCGCCCAGTGGAGACGGCAAATCGAGTTCCAGCACTTTACCGCCAATCAAATCAAAAACCAACTTCATTGAAGCCGACAAGTACTTCTTGCCGTTTGAGCTGGCATGTCAGTCCAAATGTCCCCGCATCGTCATCACCTCGCTCGACTGTTTACAGGTCAGTGGCAGGACACGATGGACCGCCAATGTTTGCTCTAAGATCTCATGTCTTTCTCAAACCAAG
The DNA here is from genome assembly GCA_028570985.1 of Heterobranchus longifilis. Lineage (NCBI taxonomy): Eukaryota > Metazoa > Chordata > Actinopteri > Siluriformes > Clariidae > Heterobranchus > Heterobranchus longifilis. Next base: position 10,539 of record JAOVVB010054419.1, read on the forward strand.
TCATGTTGAGAGACGATTTAAAAAAAAAAATACACATTCTAGTAGAAGTATTTTCAATATTGTGCAGAAAGTGTCATGAAATGCATTCCCAATGTTTGTTTTTTTCCTGTGTTGTAGAAGCTGATAGCGTACGGCCACCTGACGGGCAGCGCCCCGGACAACACGGCCCCGGGCAAGAAGCTCATCGACAGGATCATCGAGACCATCTGTGCTTGTTTCCAAGGGCCGCAGACTGATGAGGGCGTGCAACTACAGATTATTAAGGTGTGCTCAGCTGCACAGATCATTACACAGAAACATAACCAACTTTAGAACATTTTTAATTCGCCATCACAATTATAAAACTTCTCAAACGCAGATTGCTGTTTTATTGATTTCTAATTCATTCATTCACAACACTAAACATTCCAGCTTATGAATCGCTATTTCATTTTGAAAAAAACTGATTTAGTTTAGTGTGTAATTATGTTATAAATGTGATCATTTGAGCCGTAATAAAGTGTGAAGTGGCGATTATAGTACTCTGTAGACATTTTCACACCAAAGTAAAGAGTGTACTGTGTGCCCTACTATGATTTGGCCCAGAGTAGGCATACATAAAATATAATTTAGATTCCTCTTGATTGCTTTTTGGGGTTGGTTTGTTTTGTCGTCACAACTGGAGAATGGCGGAGAGTTGGAAACCGAGGCAGAAGAGCACTCATAGTTCTCAAAGGCTGCCTGAATGATGGATTTTATGTTGGTGTTGAAAGGCTGTTTATCATCACAGTTTGATTGCTGATCACAGGCTTCCAACCCCCATAAGCCCTTGAAATTTGTTCATCGATTTCATCATCCCTGAGATATAAATTGTCACACTGCAGCAACTTTTACAACATGGAGTAGTATTTTTTTTAATTAAAGTTCCTATTTTGCTTTTATTTTGTAGCTAAATCTCTTTTGCTGGATTTTTATCCTTTGGTATGATTGACTGATGGTGTTTTTGTGGTCTCTTGTGCTGCTGCTGTGGTGGAAAAAATCCTCAAAGAAACATTTACATTTAAAAAAAAGAACTTCTGATCTGTCCGTTAGCGGTTGTGTTAACCAGATCCCGAACAGGTTAACTAGCATCGGGACTTTGCAAAAGATTCAGGGCTGTTTTTGAACATGACACTGATGTGTAAAATTTCCAGCATTTATGGAGTGAAGCACATGTGTGAAAAAAAGCCTTCGAGTCATATTGACATTTGGCAAATGGTGAGGTCACATGTTAAAACTTTCCCATGGCTCATCTGAAAAACTTGAAAAACATGTAGCCCTGTGTAAAGTCATGTAAAATAAGTCTGACTTGTGTGTTAACACAAAAATATTAAATCGTACAACATAAAAGTCTGTTTTGTAGATGATACCTTTTGCCTTTGATTTTTTTTTTTGTAATCTGCAGAAAGAATAGGTGGCTGGTAAATCTCCACTGTCCTAATTGATCAATCAGCAGGCCAAAGTCAACCAATCACAGGACTCTCTGCACTGACTTACTGTCATATGAAGTGTTTCCTTGTCCAAGAGAATCATTTTGACATTGATCTCAGCCCTCCTCTGCCACTTTGACACCTTCTTCCCGTCTCTCCTCCAGGCTCTGTTGACAGCGGTGACCTCCCAGCACATAGAAATCCACGAGGGCACTGTGCTGCAGGCCGTCCGCACGTGTTACAACATCTACCTGGCCAGCAAGAACCTCATCAACCAGACCACAGCCAAGGCCACGCTCACACAGATGCTCAACGTCATCTTCGCACGCATGGAGAATCAAGCAGTATGTCCAACCCTCTGGAAACATTCACTTCTTACACATAATCCTGTTTGTGTAAAAAGACGCACAAAAGTGAGAGAGAGGGCAACTCCTCCCTTGAGCTGATGAAATTTGACACTAACAAAAGCCAATGTAGCTGATTATACGCAGCATCAAACAAACGGCACATTTTTAGACCCAAAAATCCACGAGGTTGCGGTTTAAAAATGCTGCAACAAATATGTGATTTGGCATGGGGTCAGATCAGATTGTAATATAATAAAATACATTATATTCTGTGGGAAAGCTTTCTGCTTGATGGTTTACTCAAACCACCTTTTTCCTGATTTCATTAAAGTCTACTGTTTGCTTTGTGTCCAGAGGGACATTTTTAGGTGTTGCCTTCAAAACAAAAGCTTGCTCTAATGACATCTTTTTCTTTTTGAATGACACTTTTCCCCTCCTCACCTGCCTCCCTCCCTTCCTTTTGGACACATAGCTTACAAATCACAAGCTATCTTGGTCTCTGGCCTCCAGAAAGCGTGACCGCCAGGTAAAGCGTGCAGGACTGCCGTGACTTGCCTGATCAGAACTCTCAAACTTCTTCTTCTGTGTATCTGTGTTTGCGCTTTTTTTCCTCATCCATTCATGCACTCATCCGTTCTCTTCCTTTGCTCCTACACTGCACAGGAGCAGGTATGCTGTGTATTTCTTCCACCATATGCTTGCCGTGGCTTTTTGTTGACTTGCCTATAAATCATCTCGCTTTCCTGTGCACCAATTTACATTTTAGTTTTCATTCACACCCGAGCGTGCAGGTAAAATGTTTTATGGCAGGTCAGCTATGCCCGTCTCATTCCTGACAGCTTTTTGTTGTGTTTTGTTTCTCCAAAGGCCTAATAAGTTCTTTAAGAGCAGAGGTTTTCAAAGTGTGGGGCAGGCCTCCCCAGGGGGGCTCCAAATAGTTTCAGGGGAGGCTCAGTGAACGGAAGTGAAAAATATGACGTTAGTTATTACGTTAGTTATCAAAAGAAGATCACATAGAATAGCCTAAATGTGTGCAATTTGGTGAAAGAGATTGAGTAATTTTACTGGTTCTCCCACTTTCCCAGAGTCAGAAACTAATTTTGAGATTGCCGGGAGAGTGCTGCAGTCTTTCAGTGTTTACACTGCATAAATTAGCCTAGCGGCTGCTAGTACTGCTCATACTGTAGCTTAATCCAGACACCACGGTGAATTTCTGCTTGTATACATGTTTTCCCAGCTTAACATTCTTGAAATAGAGGAGTGAATATTGGTAGCAAGAGCAACAAGTTAGCAGACTGCCGGACTGCACCTTTCTCTCTGCTCCACACCGTGTGTGTGTAGCCCTGCCCTCAGTGAAAATAAAGATGCTCTATAACAGCAACGGAGTCTCGCTCTGAGCTGAAATGGAAACATTGTGCTGCAACACTATTGCAGTGTCTTTCAGTTTTATTAAAGGCATTCATTTTAAATTATTCTGTTATTCTACAGTTTTGGGAAAAAAAAGGAATATCCGATTCACAAAATTGAAAACTGAATATCTAACGAACAAATAGTGAAATATTCGGATCCTTCCCTACATTAGTTATCAAAAGAAGATCACATAGAATAGCCTAAATGTATGTAATTTGGTTAAAGAGATAGTTCAGAGATACAGCAGTTTTGGGGAATTTTACTGTTTTTCCCACTTTCTCCAGAGTCAGAAACTAATAAATGACCTTCTTTATGTATTTGGTGTAGTCTGAAGTTACGTCAAACAGCACTATTAGGCCGTCTTGACTCAATTGTTGAGTGTTTTTGGGATCAAATAACATAATCATGATCACATAGGCATCCATAGAATTGAATGAAACTAAGTGGGGGGTTAGGGGACGCCTTTTTCTAAGCTTTGTCTGAGGGGGAGGCCCACAGTCTCAGACTTTGAAAAACCCCTGTTTTAGAGCAATGAGCGACTGGTATTGACTCAGACCCAGATGGAGAAATATAAAGAAGCAGTCACGGGTAGAGAAGGAGAGACAAGGCAGACTTTGAGGCAGAGGCCTATTGTTGTGTTGTCACTGCCAGTGTAGTGTTGTGCTGCTGCACAAGGAGATCCACTCTGTGTTTGTGTGTAGATGTATCCTGACTGCAGCTCAGCATGGTATGATCACACACACGTGCACACACATACGCGCGTGCACACACACACACACACACACACACACACACACACACACACACACACACACACACACACACACACACAC
>JAOVVB010054439.1:0-14576 GCA_028570985.1 Heterobranchus longifilis
GGGTGGGGGGTTGGGGGCTACTCAAAGACGGTCTCATCAAATCTGTGAAATGGATATACACCATGAATTTGATTAGTGATTGTAGAAAACATTGGTCATGCAAATCTTTACTTGTTCATCATGTATAAAAGTTTGCGAACAGATTTCAGAAACGGAAATAACTTTGGCGAAGGCTTGGATTAAGTTTATGTGCAGAACTGTTTCTATTCTATTACATTTCAGGTACGTTTTCCCACAGGTCAAAAGTACTCTGTGGAGTACTTCTAAACTAAAGTATGTTAACATTAATTGTTTCTCGTTAAATGGAGCTGTGTGTATCATTGAGGCCTAAAAAACACGTTGAATGCATTTCTTATTTCCGCATAAAACATTTGCACATGCGATCTTTTCGAAAGATTTGCAACCTGTATTGATTGCATCTCTGCTCGCTACAGTAGCTTGCAGTCTTCTTCCCTGCATTTTACTTGGGCATTGCTACTTGTCATGGCGCATTACTGCAACCAGTTGAAATAGTGTGAAGCCATTGGCGGTGTGTATTGTCATGTGTGTAGCTTACATGAGATGCAAACAAACCGGGGACCTACTCATCAAAACATTATTTCATAGCCATGTGGTCAAAAACTTAACAGGGTACCTTTAACAAGTTCCTTTAACTTGTGTCTGCATGACATGGATACTGTGATATTAGACCACATATGGTCTGAGATTGATTGATAATATTGATAATGATACAATTTTCTGAAATGCTTACCTTCTTCATGCTTCTTCAACCATTATCACATTATAAACAAATGAGTTTATTCTCACAGGCCAAAACATGCAACCCAAGTCTAAAGAGTGCACGGAAGCAGCCGTGGTCACACCAAAAAATGGCATCAACATACAGACAGGTGACAAAGTAAAAGGAAACCCTGAATAAATGAGGAGGAGGAACATAACAAATGCTGATGCTTCTATACAGCTGTGCTGCATGATGCAATTAGTATGCTCTGGGTGTATCACAGTTCTGAGCAGGCCCAGTTAAACCTGCTTTTGGATGAACATGACAGGAGGAAAAGTCACTTAGAAAGGGGATTTATAATGAGGGCACAGATGGCAGGAGCTTCAGTCACAAAGAAAAAAGTCATATCGTCAGCTGAGTCATCTTTTACCATAATCTTGATAAGTAGGCGAGTGCATGTGTGGCCAACAAGTCCTCCAGAACAACACGACACAGGTTTCCTGATAGGACGCCCCTCTCGGCAGGATGATATCTCTTTGGTTAGGTTAGGTTGAGGCACAGAAATGACTTGGTTCGATCTTTGAATGTAAACATATGTTGTTATTGGGCATTTACTAAAATGACTGGTGCCGTACTTTTCTTGGAAGGACAGTCATTGTACAGGCTTGAATATTGTTTTCTTGCATGGTTTGGGTCCTGTTGTGGCAGCAAGAGGGAAGGGTTGATACAAATCAGTGCAAAGTTTTTCTGACTTTTGATTAAACGTTTCTATGCTGATGAGAGCGGTCTCTTTCAGGATGACAATATTTTCATCCACAGGGCATTAGGGGTTAGTATGGAAATGATGTGAATTATATGCTATGGCCTTCACAGTCACGATATTTCAACCCATTTTTGGAGCAGTGTGTTAGATATTCTTGTAGATCTTTACAATCATTTACCAAAAGAACAGAGCGAGCCTGCCTTATTGCACGACCCAAATCTTCTTGCCATTTTCAGTGTGTAGGTTGATAAATCAGAGGCTGTTGTTGCCCATAGCGAAGGGACTTTGAGAACGGGAACATGGACTTCCTGTACGGACTTTAAGTAAGGCGTTATCCAGGCACTGTTCATCATGTAAGCCAGACTACTGTTTGGTACCAAATATTGCTACTTTTTTTGTAATATCTTCTCATGCTCCAGCACACTATTTCAGGATAAAATGACCTGGTACTGCCTGTTCCTCCCTCCATATAATCTCAAAACATATTTGTCGCATTATCTACAAAACACATTTATTTTATTATGAGACAAAGTGCTTGTTTGATGAATTTTCAGGATGCCAGTTTCTAACTGCATGCGATGGATCCGAGTCCTCTGCAGTGTGTAAATTGCATGCACGCACGCACGCACGCACGCACGCACACACACACTTCCACAATTTCAGATCAGGTATCCTGAGGACTCATGATGAAGCACTTCAACTCATGATTGCTTTCATTTCTCCAGACTTCCAGTCTTTTTTGATCCTCTCAGATCTTTTTTTTCTCCACATCCTCTCATCAATCTGTATTTTTTTCTGTATTCTCTCTCCCACCTCTCTGCCTCTGCTTCTTTTCTTGTTTCTTTCCGATTTGGTCATCTCCTATCTCCTTGCGTCATTGCTGCACCAGAAACTTGTGCTAACAATAGCCTGTTTTTCTTTCTCTTCCTTCATCATTATCTTCATATTTCCTTTTTGTTGTTGTTGTTGTTGTTGTTTGCAACAAGACAAGGGCCATTTAACACTACAGAGCGTACCCAGAGGGGTGCAATGCACACTAAAGGCACAGAAACAGTGAACTAAAAATTATGTGAAATAATACACATAATGGTGACACCTGTTACAAAGCCACTGATATTTTGTTGCCTGGATTGATTACAGAAGGAAAAACGATTTTTGTACAGAAACTGTGTTCTGTTGTTGACATAACATCAAACTGCTTTTGCCTAAAGAAATTAAACATTGATAGCACACTGCGAAATGATACGTCTTGCCACAGCAGTTTTTTGTGTTGTCTTAAGAGAAGACAATTCTAAAAGAAAAGGTTTCAGTCTGTTTTTCAAGGCTGTCTGCTGCACATTTTTTTACACTGCAGCTGCTTTTACTAAAAGGATTTCTTGCACACTATGCTGTGTAACCACCATTTTACCAAGCCTGCACCTTCCATCCTGCAATCTGTTGTTTGGCCCACTAGGTTTTCATTTTCATTTTTGAGTCCTGATTAATATCTACTGCAGAAGAAAATAATAAGAAATACTGATATAAATACTGTTTCAGTGTCGGAAAAAAAGCTTCAAATCAAAAAGAAGACTCCAAGACTCTCAGAGTCAAAAAAACAACAACAACTCCCTAACGAAGGCTTGATGTTTTTAGGTCAAACATGACTATGCCATTACAATAAAGGCATTTTAATTGTTTAAAGAGAGTGCCTTGGGATCTTCTTTTGATTTATGCACATGTATCCTTATCCAAAGAGCAGCTCAAACAAACTCACTGAGTCCAGCAAGCATGCTCCCTCCCAAACATTCTTTTTAAGAAATTAGCTTTATTTTACAGACTGTTTGTAATATATCTCTTTAGTTTGTTAGATTAGGGTGAGTGTAGCCTAGTCTATAGTTAACTGGATCTACAGTGCAGGACAGTCTGCTATATCTCTGCTATCATTGGGCATCATTGCTGCATCCGGGGCTTAGCGCCGCCAAGCCGATTGTGATTGGTTTAAAGAAATACAAACAAGCCAGATAGTTTTTTTCCTTATAGCAGAATGATAACTTGTGCAGTGGCACTGGCAATGCAAGACTAGTTTGAATGTAGGAGGTTATCGGTCTTTCTCATAGCAGAAAATTTGACTTGTTTTTTGTTGACTAGTAAGAAAAGCACATGACGTGTTACGACCAGTAATAACATTAAAGGTACCGTACTGGAAATACTGAAAAAAGTCCAGGCTGGGATTGCCTCCACATGGCTTGCACAGATTGTTCCCTAACTCGTGAAATACAGATGCTTTGTCATGGTCTTGACAATGCGGCGGCATTTGACGAGCTGGGAATGAGAATAGGTTGGGCGTCTGAGCACAAGGTACTCATATGTACTAACATGCACGCACGGTAGGACCGGCGACAAAAACAAAGAACAGAGGAGCTCGAATACAACACACAGTGGGAGCGACTTCATTCTCTGCTCAGGACACCATACTCTATTTCTTTACATAACAATTATTTGTTTGCTACTATATTAATGTTCTGAATGTCTTGTACCTTTAACAGTGGCTCCTTGCTATTCAAGTGTCCCAGTAAGCCATGACTGTGCAGGGCAGGCTGTTCTCATTCATTTTTTGTAGTAATTCCTACGAAACGTTACGCATTGTAATTTGTACATAACCCACATAAGACATTTTGGACAACATACAGTTGGTTCAAAGATGCTGAATGCTGAAGATCCTGTGTTTTCTTCATCTTCTTCATGATTATGAAAAAGTGATTTTTTAACCACACCATGTGTTGCCGTCAGTACCGGGGCCATTTGTTAAGTATCGGATCGGTACTCGGTATCAGCCGATACCCAAATCCCAGGGATCGGTATCGGTATCGGAACTGAAAAAGTCGGATCGGTGCATCCCTAATTATTATTTTATATTCACCTGTAAGTAAACTTCTCTTCACGTGTTTAAAACGGAGACCGTCATGTGTTTTTAAAATGTGGATCACGTGACTGTTTTATACCGTTAAATAGAACGTCATGTACAACATCACAACACCAGGACCCTGACACTGAAGCAACTAAATGGAATTGAGTGTGGAATTGATTTTATTATTTATACCTATGCTTTTCCTGCTGTGACATGTCTAAGTGTGTCAAATGGCCTACTGAATGGTCAGCACTGATGTCACACATGATGGTGTGACTTATTAGCCAGTGATGCGACACTGATGGATTTACAGGATGCTGGTTTCCAGCTGTGCATGTAACGTATAACTATCAGGGACCTGAGTCCACTGCAGACACCCTTCTTTGTAAATTGCCATCTGGTTCTTAAAGCACTCACAAGGATGAGCACACACGGACAGATATTCTGAGGCTTCAGGCCCTTCAACTCACGATTGCTTTAATTTCTCCAGACATCCAGTCTTTCCGATCCTCTCTGATCTTTTTTCTCCACATCCTCTCATCAATCTCTCTCTTTTTTTTTTTTTTTTTACTCCCACCTCTCTGCCTGTCCTTCTTTTCTTGTTTCTTTCCGTTTTGGTCATCTTCTTTCTCCTTGCGTCATTGCTGCACCAGTGTCAGAAACTTGTGCTAACAATAGCCTGTTTTTCTTTCTCTTCCTTCATCACCATCTTCATATTTCCTTTTTTGACAACAAGACAAGGGCCATTTAACACTGCAGAGCGTACCCAGAGGGGTGCAATGCACACTAAAGGCACAGAAATAGTGAACTAAAAATGATGTGAAATAATATGCATAATGCTTGAAAAGCCAATAACACCAGTTATATTTTATTGACATGGTTGATTACGAAAGGAAAATAGATTTTTGTTGATGTTCTGCTAAGTTTGTGTTTCATTCAACTAATATGCATTTGCAAATTAGTCTGGTGCTGCCAGGCTAATGTTCTGCTGTTGACATAATGTTAAATTGCTTTTCCCTAAAAAAAATAAAATAAACATTGACATAGCAGGCAGTGAAATAATGTACATCTGTTTTACGAGAAGACAAAGAACGTTTCTCTTGTGTTCCACAGTTTTGCACTGCGACCCCTTGTACCAGAAGCATTTTCTACAAAGAAATATCATGTATGATTTTACCAAGCCTGCACCTTACATCCTGCAATCTGTAACTCATTACAGTGTTACTAATAACATTAACGATAGCTCAGTTCTATTCAGGTGTCATCGGGTACATCGTGACAGCGAGGCAGCACGAAAAATAACTGAATTCAGACATCGTTTATTTTATTATTTATACCTGTGCTTTCCTACTGTGACATGTCAAAATGTGTCAAATGACCTATTGGAAGGTCAGCTCTGACGTCACACCTGTGTGTGTGTGTGTGTGTGTGTGTGGGGGGGGGATGCGTGCATGTAGCTGGCTACCGTTAGCCCTCCTGAATATTATATCATTCACAGTTTGATGGGTGGTTAGTTATTGAAAACAAAAAAAAATGCTCTGACACATGTAACATTGTACCAGCTTGGCACCAGTGACCTCATGACTCTTCCTTCTTTAATACATTTCTTGGTTCGAACCTGCTGGCCGGTTTGGGTCCTTCTGTCTACATTTTGCATCTTCTCTCAGTGTTAGCGTGGGTTTTCTCTGGGCTTCCTCCCACAGTCCAAAACCATGCAGGTTATGTTAACTGTTGACTCTAAATCACCCGTAGGTGTGAAAGTGAGCGTGTCTGTCTCTATGCGTCAGCCCTGTGATAGTCTGGCGACCTGTCAGGGTGTACCCCACCTTCGCCCAATGTCCGCTGGGATGGTGAGCCTGAATATAAGCGGTTACAGAAAATGGATGGATGGACTTTGTGTCAAAATATTGGGTCTTGCAGTACTATAAGAAAACAAGAGTTTACTGTTGAAAATAAGGCATCAAATATTCAAATATCTGTGTTTTTGCCAAAGCTGAAGTGACATTTCAGGTCTGTGCTTTGTTATTCATGGCTCAACAGCAATCAGTTGCCCTGGGCAACTAGATATGCTCTACATGTCGATCATTTGTTTGGTTCTGTTGTCCCTGATGGTTTTAGTTGTTTTCACCCTCACTCTTACATCAAAGGCTGCTGGGATATTGATTTAGTCCACTGGATAAATTCAAGCACATAGCAGTGCTGATACTGAGTGAGACAGCTGAGTCGCCAGATTTAAGGAGAACTTCATCAAACCGTGAGAGCAGCAGGCTGATAAACTCGGCAGGATGGTGAAATATATGAACACGGGACAGGCTGGAAAAACGTATAAACACTATTTAATACTTTCTCAAAAAAAAAGACTCCTGTTCTGTCTTTCCGCAATCACACCATCTCCAGATTTAATCAGCCACGACTGAGACCCGAGAGATCTGACCAGACAAGCAGGAGGTCACTGTTCTACCAAATGTAATTTAGCCAAGTAAACAGACGACATTATCCTGCTAAATTTAGAAAGCTAATTTCAGTCTGGCACAGTTAAAAGCTTAAATTTTAATAAAACAGTTTTATTTTGCCCAGTTGTTGAATCAGAGCCAATTGTGAAATCCCTTTGTGCGTGCGTGCGTGTACCCGCTTCGAATGTTATCGCACGATTTAATGGGCTGATAAGCATGTTATCATCATCAGAATTGCCTGATGTGTGTGTGTGTGTGTGTGTGTGTGTGTGCGTGTGCGTGTGTGTGTGTGTGAGGTACAGTACAGATGAAGCGATATAATTGGTACAATCTACCAGACCTCAGAGGTTAAACTTTATGAGTGAGTTATCTTCTTCAAGTCTGTTTATCTTCCAAGGGTCTTTGAAATAATCTTGCAGCCAATACTGAATCGGTTGATCATTATTTCTTGCTTTTTATAGATCCTATTGTTTGTATCTTTTGTTCCTGTAAGCGTGATTCATATATCTTTTTATGGTTGTACTTGGAAGGAAGAATGCATTATTGTCTGCTGCACACAGTGCTGCCATGCAACCAGAGGACTGTGTGTGTGTGTTAGGGACGGGACAATAATCCATTTTATCGTTCATGATAAAAACACTTTCCATTATCGGGGTGATCAGGAATATCGTGAATATTTCATTTATTTATAAAGGACAATGCACATTAATCATTACTGTAAATGTGCCAGTGTTTTGGCTAATTTTGGCTAATTTTTCAGCTGTAGTCCTTTGGCCAGATGTTTTTGAGACCAGAGCAGCACCTCACTAAAACACCTCATTAAAAAGAAATGACTGTTGAAACATATATAGGCTACATAAATAAATAAATATGCTATACATAGGCTACATACATGTACACACACATACTACATAAATAAACAAGTAGCCTAATGCTGCTCAGAATACATGATTTTTCCACTCGCTGACAGTTTTTGGACATCTCCAACAAAAGCCTCCGATCAGAGGCAGATGGGCGCTCGCTCCCGTGAGTTTTCATCGTTTATGTGTGAAATGTTCAGAGATCCGAGCGTGACCGAGACACTCGCCGATGCGTGGCATACTCACGACGGATATCTGGCATGTTAAATATCTGGAGCTGCGAGTCCAAATCATGTCGTATAAAAGTATAAAAGGAGACAGAGAGAGCAGCGACGAGCTGCAGCCAATCAGAGCGCAGGACATGGGGCGAGGGTTTTCTTTTCTCCACCTCCTTTTCTTTTTCTTCTTTGTTTTTTTGCTGCAAATCAGCGCACAAACTACTTGAACTGCAAGTTTATTATGGACAAACATTTATAGAAGAAAAAACAACTGCTGTCTGCGTTTAGTAGCCTGGTGGCAGAAGAAATGAAAGATTTAGATCTGACGTCGTCCCTCAACTCCATTCTCGTGTCTCAAATTACTAATCGGACTGTAAACAATGGCCGCCGCACGGAAGAGGAAGTCTTGGCCCAGATATCCGTTAGCTACACCGGAGAGCCTGAAATACTGAACGTTGCTCCCAGAGACTAAATCATCATCAGACTGATGGCTGATGGATCTATCTCCACCAGACCCTCTCTACCAACACCAGATGCAGATGGCCGCCCAGAGCCTGGTTCTGCTCCAGATTTCTGCCTCTTAAAAAAAAAAAAGGTTTCTTCTCACCAATGTTGTGTCCAAACGCTTGTAAATCCTTGAGCATAGTCCAGTCCTGCTCTGTATGAAAAGTGTCCTGAGATAACTTTTGTTTTTATATGACACTATAAATACAATTAAATTAAATTAAATTGAACTGAACTGAACTGAATTGAATTGAATTGGAGGAACAAAAGTCATGAGGATTCATCAGGTCACTTTGGATTTGACAATTCATGACAATCCATCCAAAAGTTGTTGAGATATTTCCAGACTCTCCTCACCAAAAAAAAATAGCCGTATAGGTCGTCTGTGCAAGCAGCTTATTACGACTCATATTTACATTTGTTGCTAGGCGACGCCCTCTATTGGCCGTAGTAATTATGCACAGGAGGAAGAGCGACAAAGTCCACATAGTGATGGTGATGGATGGGTCAAACAAACACAAGACTTCCACCCAGGAGACCGTTACATCTGTAACAAACATTTACTTTAACACAAACCAGGATCCTAAACCTAAACCAGTAGTTCTGTTGCCTAAAAGTTCCATTCCACAATGTTAACATTAAATAGAACGATCATTTATGTCGTTTCGGGAGTCACAAAAGTGTCCGCCTCATGGTGGTGCTAGAGGAAAAGTCAAGTCTGTAGGATTCATCCTCTGGGAACCATGAGCGTCGTGGAAATCCATTTCTGTTGAGACTCAAATGATGGACCAAGCATCATCCCCTAGAAAGTAGGAAAAAAAGTGTCACACACAATGGCTCCATATGCATTTCTCTTTTATTCAAATGAGATTTTAGCCTCAGGCTTTCTAAAAGATCAACAGTCATAAATCCTGAAGAGGCCTGAGAGACGAAATGAAAGACAAATTCATATGGAGCCAGTTTTCCTACTTTCAAGTCTATTTGACCAGTGACCCTCACTGCAACCATTGGTGTGCGTTACTTTTCTATTTTATATATTGCCATCTAGGGCTGCACGATATGAGGAAAATATGCGATATTACTTGCGATAAATAAACAGTTTATCAGTATTTTCATTATTCTGCTAAAATACAACAAACTGCTTGTTGAATTTTTTAAAAAAACTGAAAAGTTATTTCTGACATTTTATTGAACAAATTGAACTGAACACAAAAGGCACCATTTAAAAAAAGAATGATACATTGATACATGTTACATTTTAAAGAGCAGTTTTCTACAGATATTCTCTTTCTACTAACTCAAGAAATCCCTGAGTGTCTCTCACGATGTGTCGCAGTCGTTCGCGATGTGTTTATTGCGCAAGTTGATATTGCGATGACGATAAAATATATTGTACATCTACGCACACTCACACGGCAAAATAATTAGTTACTGCATTTTCTTCAATTATACAGATGTAAAATATTATAGGATATAAATTACAATAATATTTTAATCATTTATGATATTTTGAAATAATATTTTTTTTATTATTTACAAAGCTGTATGGTCTTTCAAAATAAATAAACACTACACTAACACTTCAATTATGTTCATTAATGCCAATAATTAGTTATTGATCACGCTACTTATAGGCCCACACATACATGTCGACAGGGCCTAAATTAAGCATAAAATCCCTAAAAACATGTCATAACATATTAAAAAAAAACACATAACATATAAGAAAATAATGACTTGCATCTCAGAACAATTGAGGTTTATTTATATTTGGAGTCTGGTACTTCCTCCTTTTTAGATTTTCATTTGGGCATTTTTGACTTAATTCTCGGAACTTTTCCTTTTCTGTGTGTTTGCACACGGCCCTGCAGTCTCATGCCCTTTTATGGGCATCGGTGGGGCGTTAACCTATGTTAATTAGGATAAAGTGACACGCCCTTTGAACTTAGAAGGAAATGAGATTCATCATTATAAGAACAAAGATACAAACAGTTCTGCAGTTTAAGAACGTGTCATGAATCCCACTTAGACTTTTCTTAAGAACAAATTTAAGAAAAAAGAAGATATTGGTGAACGAGGCCCAATGACACGGCAGCCAAAAATGTTTAAATAAATAACATGAGAATAAAGCATGGCATATTGGAGATGCATTGTGCAACTTGTGTAATTAAACCCTGAAGTCCTGTCTGTTATCATGTGTATGTTGATCCACATGGAGATTAAAATGTTATTAAAATGACACATTTAGAGGATTGTGTAGGCTTGGTGTGGTCCAGCATGTGTTTTCAGTTGTTTATAGTACGGTACATACGCAGATGTTGTGCTGCGTTTTCTTGTTTCATTAAAAGCACAAAAGTTATTGCTTGTAAATTATGAATGGAAGAAGGGAGGCTCCCAAAATGCAATGCATCACAATTAAGAAGCGTCTATGGTTCCCTGGAGCACCCAGCAGTCCATTAAAAAGGGTTATGCACATTATAAGTACACACACACACACACACACACACTATAAGTTCTACATGAAATACATACCATTGAAGTGTGTTTCCACTCCTGTCCTGGCTCTTGTCACGTAACTTGAGTGATCCAGTATTTCCTCTGAAGTCCGTCATGTTATTTCCTGTTAATGGAGCTGCTCAGGGTCGCCTGTGGAAACTTTCTTCCAGGAGTAGTTTCTCAATGCTGTGCTTGTTTTCTATGTTTGTTTTGTCGCTGTTTGTTTGTTTTGTCGCTGTTTGTGTGTTTGTCTCTGTTTATCATATGCAGTGCCTGATAATATGTTTCTGTTGTGTTTTTCAGGGTGATGTGGGTCCTCCTGGTCCTCCTGGTCCTGTAAGTACAACACAGTGAAAGTCCACCTCACAGAACATCGTTTGCTATCAGTTTTTATGAGATTTTATCACAATCACATCCGGTTTATTGTCAAGTAGGTTTTCACACACTGAGTATTTGCTTTGGTGTTTTGGTGCAAAACATTTAGGGTTGCAAAATTCCGGGAATATTCAAAGCAGGAAACTTTCCATGGGAATTAATCAGAATCAGAAAGCTTTATTGCACATAGTACAATGAAATGTGCCATGTTAATTTGAATTAACGGGAATATATGGGAATGTTTGGGGTAATTAATACTAACTGTACCTTACCTTGTCATATACAGACATAATTATAAACATTTTGTATTCTCATGAGCAGATATGGATGCAAAATTTCTAATACACATTTTTAAAATGACATTTTTGACATCTATTTGTGAGTCGAACCAGAGACGTCGCTTCATGATAAACGCATCAAAAAACATAAAACTACCAAAAACAAATCAAATGGTAGAGCGGTACCTTAATATTCCCATTAATTCCCATATATTCCCGTTAATTCCCATATATTCCCATTAATTTCCTATAATTTCCATGGAAAGTTTCCAACTCTTTTGCAAAAAAACAAATTCCCGAGCTCAACTTCCCATGGCAAATTTCTAGAACTTTACTGGAAACTTTCCACTCCTCTGCAACATTAATAACAATAAACAAAGTAAGAGAAATGGAATTAACAATAAAAGCAAATTATGCAAAAAAGAGACATAAATTTAGACTAGAAGAAAATGACAATACAAATAGTGATATACAAAATAAGGTAAACAGTGACACACACACACACACACACACACACACACACACACACACACACACACACACCCTCAGACTGCTACCTGCAGACACAATTTATAAACAAAGATTAAGCATCTATTTATTAATATTCAACCATTCAACTTCTGTAAATGTTTCAATGTGTTTTGTATTTGTTTATGTTAACACGTGCCTTTTATTTATTTATTTTTTAAAGTTGTACTTGCACAAGTGTTACTGTTCAAACATTACGCTGCTGCTACTGCTGTCTTCTGGTACTGCGTTTATTTATTTATTTAACTACATTCAGGAGAAGTGAAATACCATGATATCTGAGTATAATGACAATTTAGATAATTCTGATTCTGATACGAAGAAATACTATAAAAATATGTACAATACATAGTATCATTCCCATACAACCAAACTGCATTCTCAGTTTATATTTGCAGGAGAAACCTGTTTTCTTCCAGATTACGTTTGTTTTTGACGTATTACATGAAGGTTTCTAATCAGAGTCTGAGGAACTCGCAGAACGGTTCACAAAAACACAAACTGTCCTGTTTTAAACCCAAAGTCAGTGTTGTTATTTAACAAGCGTATTTATTATGTTTAGTTACATAACAAAAGTACTTATTTGAACCAAACCCTGATCTTTTCTTGAACCCAACAAAGTAGTTTTGTATCAGTTCACAAAGTTAACGAGATGTTCAAAACTAATCCCAGAGGAAAAAGAAGTTTCCCTCGAAACATAATTGAGAATGCAGTTTAGTTGTATGAGAAGGTAATTTTGTAGAGAGAGGGTTGCATGAGAGACACCGCAGCATGTTGGATGACTAAAGAAATGATTAGAACATCAGCGCTTTGTTCTCTGCAACATAAAAAAAGTAATTTTGTTGCATCAGTAAGCTGCTCACATCTTTCTGTGAAACGAGAAGCAGCAGCCGTGTACGTCACACGTCCAGCACGGTGGCAGCTCGTCTTGTAACCAATTTACATTCTTTGACAGGAAGGAAGAGCTTCCTTTTTTCTGTGTAATGAACTCACTGATATTAGCAGCAAACTCCCAGTGAGGGATTTTTTTTTCTGTAATGTACACAGCAAAGACATACGCACAAACTAGCTTGCACAGAAAGATTTCCTTTTTCCTGTCGAGTATCAAATTAACACATTTGCAGCCGGCGTCACCCGCTGATGTCGTAATCTGTCGCTTGGAACAAAAAAAATCTTTATAGTGTGAATTAATGGAGGGGGGGGCTGCAGGACATGACCTGTTTATGATCTTCATAAGTGTAAATTATAGTAAAATGATTTTTGCTGCTTTTAGTGGAGAAACAGATAAAAGCAGAGACGTCACAGTGACGTCTGATGGACGCATCTCTTTAAACATGGTTCCCACGGGTCCTTGAAAGTTTGTGAGTTTGAGGGAAAAAAACATCAAGACCTTGAAAGTCTTGACTGAAAATAGACATAAATAAATATGGGTCATTGAAAGTGCTTGAATCTGTATATTTTGTGCAAGAATAGAAATGCATGCTGCATGTGTCTCCTGCAGCAGCCTGCTCTCCTAAAAATTATATTCCCATAAAACTAAACTGTCCATTACATTTCCAGGAGAAACATATTTTCTCCTGGATTAGGTTTGTTTTTCACACATTACAAAAACGTTTCTAATCGAAGTCTGCAGAAGTCAAAAACACAGACTTTCACCTGCGTTTCATGTCTCACGTGAAACCATGAAATCAACACTATAATCTAACAACTATTGTAATTACAATTTGTTACATAACAAACATACTTATTTTAACCCAAACCACCATCTTTTCCTTTAAAACTGCGACTGTGATCCTGGAGAAATAAAACATTTCCCTTGAGAATACAGTTTAGTTTTATGGGAAGGTTTTGCAGGAGACATGCCGTCGTTTGACGCAGCAGCCTGCTCGTTCTCGTTATAAAAACTCTCAGTGTTGTAGCGATAATGAACCTCCGTCCTTGTCTCACAGTATGCCGTGTCGGGTCCTTGAATTTGAGGGCATCGAGCCTGGAAAGTCTTTGAAAAGTCCTTGAATTTGATGTTCAGGAAGTGAAAAACACACTGTGACAAATCAGTAAAAGACGTGCGGGGGGGCAGTAATGACTCCAAACACATCCTGCAAATGAAGACCTGGTGCTGGAGCCCGCGTGTCGCGAGGGGTTTGACACTTGGATGACTCTGTCCTCGCGGGGGTTTGTTCTAAAGACTTGCTGCCTATTGAGCTTGGAAACAAAGTTTGATGGCTTTCATTCTGATTCTCATTCTCCTGCTTGTTAGCAGGCGATTCATATGGAAATTTGACAACTTAATTACACAGCCAACAAATATGGCTCACCCTCCACTGGTTTCACTGGTTTCTGTCTCACCAACAAATCGTCTGCTCCTTTAATAAGAATAGATATCAATGGAGGCGGTTTTAATGGCTGTTCAAAACACCGAGGTCTTGCTTTGCAATTATTTTTGAATAGTTTTTCCCAAAATTTCATTTCAACTGCAAGAGGAAGATAAAGAAA
>JAOVVB010054459.1:0-14575 GCA_028570985.1 Heterobranchus longifilis
CACACACACACACACACACACACACACACCCTGCAGTTCTTGCTTAAAACCCAAAACAGTAAACTAAAGGAGTGAATATACCTCCTTTCCTCTCTTTGTCTCATTTTTTCTCTGCCTTCTCAAGCCTCTTTCCCGACACAACGTGTTTGCTAAGCATCTAGCTGAGACCATGACTGAGTTGAAAGATGGACAGAGCTCCCGGGACTGAAAAGAGAAGCCAATGCAGAAGTGCCTTAAACCTCCATTCTTTCTAATGGCCAGCAGGGGGCGACTCCCCTGGTTGCAAAAAGAAGTCAGATTGTATAGAAGTCTATTCATGAGAAAATGACCCTTCTTCTCACTTGAGTTATTACCTCAGTAATCTGTTTCAGGATAGAGGCTTGGCATTGCTAACCATGACACTGCATATATTTAAATAGACGTGAATTTGTTTTTGTTTTTTGTTTTTTTCGTCTTAGAACTCTGACCCTTTCACAGTGTGTTTTCACTTCATAAAAGTTAATTGTAACATTTTTTGTAGCCTAAAAGTGTTTTGTTCAGTGTTCGGTTGCACCTTGCTAACCAAGCTAGCTAGCGCTAGCATTAGCTGGTGACTAAAGGGGCTTTCAGACTACCGCACGGCAACTGCCTTGACAACCGCCTACCTGCAAGAGGCTTTCCCCAAAAAGCAAATTGTTTTTAAAAGCGGTTACTGGTGCCCAGTGGCAACCGCCAGAAGTTGTGAACTCTGGGCGGCAGAGCGAAATACATGCGTGTTCATGTCTCCTGAAAGCTCTATTAGGGGAAACTGCCAATTTTCAAACAGCTCTGTGCCACTGTAGTGAACGGCGTGAGAGTCCAGAGCTCCTCGCTCACCCGCCGGCAATCCACTGGATCTGCAAAGGTTTCCTCTTTAGTGGTTAGCTTAGCACAGCGCCATTGAAAGGACATCGACTCTCACCGCGCTCTGATCCAAATATGGTCATTTCTGGATGCTTCTGATTGCAAAAAACCAAGATGGAGACGGCCAAAATGCCAAACGCAATGCTTCAAAACGGTAGTCAACAAACCAACGGGTGACATCACAGTGGCTACGTCCATTCTTTTTTGCAGTCAGCTGAGACAGAAAAAGTGCAAGTGAAAGAGATACAGAAGTAAAAGGAAGAAAAAAAAGACTGGGAGCCAGAGAGAGATGGCATAAAGCAAAGAGAAAGTAAAAAAGGACAGAGGTGAGAGAAGCAGCAGAGGATAGAGGGAATAAAGAAATCATTTGTGTGGATGTTTGACCCTGCAAGGCGCTCAGCTTAGCACCAGCCACATGAATAAACAACAATATCTAATTCCTCCTGGCTGAGGGCAAGATACAGGTATACGCTGTAAACTGGGCGTCTGTTGATTTACTGCATTTATGTCTTCCAGGAAAATAAAATACACCTCACATCAGCTTTCAGGTGGTACTACTTGAAAACTCAGTCTGGCAATGGAAGGTGATTTCTCAGATTTACTGAATTCTAAAGACAGACAAGAGAAACACCTGTACCCCGCTGCAACACCTGTATTTGAAATGATGCCATCCTTTCAAATCATCGTACCTACAAAGTGAATTTTAAACAACATGCACAGCACACACTTCAAATGATTGTATGTGGTTAATGATTTAATTCTTGGCTGTAAAACATAAATTCAAATGTGTCACTCAACAATAGGCAGCTATTTTCAGCAAAAGAAAAAAAAACAGACACTTTACTGTGCTGTACATTACTATCTGCTCAGCACCAAATAGCAGACAAAGTTAGTGACTAGCTGGTGAAAATAGTGGAGCATTAAGCAGCTAAAGAGCCAGATATTTCCATCAAGAGTTGGTAGAGACCAAAAGCAGAGCTAAAAGTAGAGTGAATATTAGACTTACACTCATCAGGTGGCCAGAAACATGACTCCACATGAATGATAACATTGCTCGTAACTGCTGGAAATAAGGAAGTATTTCCGAACAAGTTCAGTAACAACAAAGATGATGGTCAAAGTTGCGTTCACAACTTATTTTGCAATTTTTGCAGGTTTAAGCAAGATGAGTATTTGATAGTCGTCACTAGCAAAGCCTTGTAAGAGTCCATTAACTGATTATCATGGCTTATTTTGGACTGCATATGACAAGGCATTTTTGATGGTACCAAAAAACCAACAGAGTTGACCACATACAAATGTCATTAGAAATTGTGACAAGGTCTTCCACTTTACACTATAGTGTATGTTGGTACCCTAGGTGAAGTCTTACTCAGAGGTTTACATGGGTTCCCATCATGCTTTGGGGAGATGTAAGAAAGTATAATGTCCATGGATGTATAGAACTGGATACTGGACTCAAAGATGGCGTCCACTCGCTTTCATGGAAATTACTTGTCGAGCGCATAAGCCAAAAACTTTTTCTAGCTTACAGGTGAGACTGTCTTCCACAGAACACCACTTGTCATTTGTACAAGCAGTAATTATGATCCATGTTTGACATTTTATTGTTAGGCGGCGCACTCTAGTGTTCACAGATATTATTGCAGGAGGAAAGCAGGAAGTCATGTTCCGTGTATTTAGAGTGAGACAGCTGTTTAGGACAGGCGGGAGGGGCGGTGGATGGGTCACACAAACACAGAACTTTGACCCAGGAGAGCGGTGTTTGTGTCCCGTTTAAAAATAAAATTAAACAGCGAGTTATCTTTAACTTAACAACAGGAACAGGTCACGTTCCACATCACATGTGTGATTACATCATTTACATGTATGATCACATGATTTTCACATACACGGAAGTGATTTAATGTAACAAATACTGATTTGAACCCAAACCATGATATTTTTCTAAACCTACAGAAATGTCTGTTTTACGTTAACAATGTGTGAACGTAACATTTAGGTATGAGCTTGGAGCACGGTCATATGGTCATATTTACTCCCCACTGCTAAATGTGCTCTCATAAGATTATACTGCAGCCCAGACACGGTAGCATTTATCTTGATGCCCCAGTGGGTGGGCTGGATTCTTCATCTCTGTCACACCTACACACTCTGTCCACTGATGAAACTGAGCACACCCAGATTGCATTAACTTCAGTAACAAGTTGTCAGTTCCTCAATGACCTCATTAACAAGTTGTGCAGACCCTAAATTACATTTCAAATGGCCATGAAAAGATAGTGCCTCATCACTGTGACAGCAAACCGCCAGGCTTTCCATTTTTTTTTTCAGAAATGAAGCCAAAGTAAAACCATTCACTCACATGCATTTATTTGGACTGCATGTGGCTGAAAGCATCAAACTAAATGTGATAGCCTTTTGTTAATGGGCTGCACACAGAGCGGTGCCTGCTTCCATCAGAGGCCGGGCTCACAGCAGCTGTCACGCTGCCTACAAATCCAGTTTCAACAAAGTGTTATTGTGATAAAAGTAATCTCAACAAAATATGCAGTCTACCTGTGGGGAGTCGAGCTTTGCTCACACGGCATACTAGTTGAGAAGTTCAATTCAAAAAAGCAATGCTGCCAGCACAATGTACTCATCCTGTTTTCCTACAGAGAAGTATCACACCGCATCTGCTCAGACAAGAAAGATGATGCTGATATGCTGACATTCTATTAACTACGACAAGATTTAAATTGCTCTCTGTTTGATCCCAATTAAAGATGTAAAAAACGTATTCTAAAATGCACAGATCATATGACTTAATCTGCTCTTCAGCAACCCAAATGATTTAGACCAGTGATTCCCAACCAGGGCTACTTGTCCACGGGGGGTAGGCTACTTGTGCAGCTGCCAGTATGTATGTGAAAAGATTGTGGAGTAACTCCTCTAATTTGATCCACTAGAAATTAACATGTTAAAAACATATCCACGTATTGAGTCCGCTACAACTCCTGAACACCACATGTTGTAACTTAAAGTGTGTGAAAACTAGTTAGCAAGAGAGCAGAGGAATTGAAACAGTAAGTTAAAAGTCATGATAAACAGTGACCTAGTCAGATAAAAGTAGCCTCGTGAATACATGGTTGAAATAGATAAGTTAGCCAAAAGTCATGGGGGAAGAAAGTTTATTATTGGCTAAAATGATACTGATATTATTCAGGGAAGTTTCACTGAGAGCTGCTCTCTTTTGCAGGAATATAAATAGTTAGATAAGTAATGGATTAATAGTTGAAATAGTTATCTAAAATTAATGGATAAATGTTTTAAACACGCAACTTCTGCCACTATAAGTGGTAGTAGTACGAATGCAAACAATTAAACATTGACAGTTCAATTGTATGAAATAAAAATATTGTAACATCCACTATTATATCCGCATTTATATCATTAATAGTTCAATAATATTCGGAACATGACGACTGGTGACGATGAAGGGTTAGACTTAAGTTTATCTAACAGGACTGTACAAAAAGGTTTGTAAGCAGTGATTTACACCACAATTATAAACAGACAAGACTTCAATACGTAAAATGCATCCTTCAACATTTATAGTTGGTTGGTTTCTCAATTAACATAGCACCTGCTGCAAGAGACAACTGCATGCAGAAATGGAAATGAAATCATGATATTTTCCTTTGGAAATATAAAAGCACTTCCCTTTCCATTAAGTCAGCACAGCGAAAGACAAGATGAGAAATGTCTTTACACAGATGGTAAATGTCAAAATCTTTAAGTGAAGAAAATCCACAATTCTAGCCACTTACGGAGCTGGCCTTCCTCATATGAAAGAATATTTGTATGCCCCAGAGAGTTAAATGACATTTGTACCTCTCAGAGGCAAATGTTCGTCTCTCTTTATTACGTCTCGCTGGAAAGTTTTCCTACTGGCTGACATGCTGTTTTCTATCTCCGGCTTTTTTGTTTGTTTCTCTCTCTCTGTGTTTTTGTTCTTCCTTCTGATGTTTCTTCCTGCAACCTATTTGATTCAGTCTGGCGTTCATAATACCTCTCCGGACCTATCCTCTTTTGTGCGCCTTGTTCTAGCACCATCTTATCAGCCGAGCTACAACAACAAAATTCAACATGCAGGAGTAGAATGGGACTTATCAATCCACACTGTAAAGCAAAGAGAACATCAGGCCGTTGTATACGTATCTCTACCCTTCATCTGTGTGATCCTCAGAGCTGCCGGCCGTCTCAGATATGGATTAAACCTCAGACATGATCGCCATTCAGAGAGGCAGTTGGCAGAGCAAATGGACTGGCTTTAATCTCTGTCTGCAAAGACTGGCCCTTGACAAGGTTAAAAAAAAAAAAAGGATGGTTTCTGCTGTTTAGCTCTTGATGGATGAATTGGAATTATGTAGCACACACAAATAACAACAAAGTGCTTAAGCTGGGCTGAGTAGTGGGAAGTTTATGAGAAGTTTGTTGCAAGAAAAATACACCCACGGTTAGGTGGTCGTAATATACGTGAAACATATGGCTGCTGCTGTGTTTCTCTGAATTTGTGGCTGGTTTTCTATCTAACAATAATCTGAGAAATCCTGCATTGAACTCAGAATTTCTGTTGCTGAATGAATTAAGAAGAATCTAACAAACACTCTACAGCAAAATTGTGGACATTGCTAGTATATTGTGGAGGTTTTTGGCTATATTCTGCTTTGGGCCTAGTAGGCCTTGAAGGCCGACGACCAAACCACGTCACCTAAAGCTTCAAACCATGCACACCACTGAGAAATATATCACCATGGTTCAAATGTTTGAATTGTTGCAGCAGCAAAAAGACTTCTACAGAACCTTGCTTGAACAACAGGAAAAAAGCTTCAAAACGTGTGTACATATCATAGTGGATTCTTTAAACAGGAGGACTGATGATCTGTCAAAGCAAGTCTATGATCACAAGGGGAGTCTAGAAATTACTCAAAAGGAATGTGATGATTTTAAAATCTCATGTAAAACTTGGACCAAGAGCTACAATGAAACCAAGACAGATTTGGACACAATTTGCAAAAGTTTGATCTCAATCTCAGACAAGTCAGAGCATCTGGAAGGCCAGTCAAGATGCCATAATATTGTTGTGGATCTGTCCATCCACCTTTCCAAAACCCACCACAAGAAAGGCCTCTCCACCATTAAGCATGTATACAGTACTTTTCACCACATATGTACAGCACATTATGCTTGACACACACTATGGACTATACTAAATCTGACTCTGAAGGCCAGGTCTTTCAGCTCTTTGATCCCTCTATAGTTGACATTGACCCAGACCTACATTTCTTTTCATCATTTGATACCTCTAACCTATGTAGCTGTTATAATGAAACCCAGTTTAATGACTTATGTGTTTCTATGCCTCCTGATATATTTTCTAATTTCCATCTGAATATAAGTCTTTCCAGCAAGTATGACAAATCCATTCATTATTTTTTTTGTCATTAGTTTGCCATCAGTTGTATATTGTCATATTATTTTTCTGTATGTTAATATTGTGTTCGCTATAACCCTGCAAAATTTTAGGATTATTTAGGTGGAGGCTTTAAATAAGCCATCTGGGCTTTCTGCCTCTTCCTGCACTGCATATTATTTGTTTTCTTTGTCATTTTCTATATTTTAAACTGGGCAAAATAAAACAGTAAAACCTTTGGCTCATCTTTACCCCCGGCAGGTTCTGGGTCCCTCACTGCAGCTCTGGAGGTGTCCTCGGGTCGCAAGGCCACCGTGATCGGCAAGCCGAGCCGCTTCATGTTCGAGTGCATCTCCAGTCAGTTCAGGGGGGTGGACCCCGCCCAGTGCCTGATGATCGGGGACCGCCTAGAGACAGACATGCTGTTCGGGTCCAACTGCGGCCTGGACACCATGCTCACTCTCACCGGTGTGTCTCAGATGGAGGAGGCCCAGGAGTACAGGAATAGTGAGCTGACCACCAACCACAGCCTGGTGCCCGACTACGTGGTGGACACCATCGCTGATTTCTTACCTGCTTTTGAGGAACTGGACGAACAGAGCAATTGACGAGTCCTTTCGCCTCCGGTACGGAGCATAGATTGCTTCTACTGCATTTCAAGTGCAATGTTTAGTCTGGCGTTTGCAAAAAAAACAAAAAAAACGTATCCACAATTATCAAAAACTACAAATGTTCCTCAGTAACAAGGCGCTGCTTATGTTATGGACAAAATATTCTCCCCAAAATAATCAGAGTAATCCAGTGCATCTAGTGTTGTGCCCATTTGTGACTTGACAGTTCCTTGTTGCTGTAAGTGTTTATATTAATATATGAATATACTGCACTTTCTTCTTCATAAAGTTCATAGATCGTGTTTGATATTGGGTTTTGAACATCCAGAGGTATTTTTGTAAAGCCATGAATTGATCTATAACGGCATTCATGTGTTTAGGAGCTGGTTGTTACTTCTTTTTTTTTTTTTTTTTTTTGCCAAAAGGCAGACATATACTTACTAACGCATAATAGTTTTCTCATATGTGTTTGCCTGGGTGTGACTTCTCCTTGATTAATTCATAGCAAGAGGAGAGCATTAAAAACTAAAACTGTGAGCTTTTCTCAGCCCTGGTGGAGACTAAGATGACAATCTGCCAGTCAGACAGGTGACGTGTATATTCACCTTTCTGTCGTGTCTGTACTACATGTGCCAATATTCATCGGAGTGCTAAACGGCTTACTGAATCTCATAGTTAGGAAACCAGTTACACATTAATGGTGGCCGGTCATACTGCACTGTTGTGAAATTTCAATGTTGTTAATGTTTACCATATAGAGCATGCCAGCAACGGTAACAACAATAAATACCTAAATTAATCCTAAATATGATGTCGTTCATCTGTTGAAGACAATCTGTTATTACAATTGTCCTCATCTTCTGCTTGTTTTGTGTCTACATCAAGCATGATAAGGACACCACAATCAAAATAAAATATTATTTTAATCATTTAAATCCAGCAGTAGTTCACATGAACACCATTTCACTCAGTACTATTGCAACTTTATATCCAGCATCTCCTCAGCCTTGCTTACTTCCAAAAAACAGATCAGTTCATGTATTGCGGTCAAAAGCATGAAAAGCAAAGCAATCTCCCCATAATTGTCTGCTATGTACCAGAGCATTGTGCTTGGATTTAGGTGCGGTATTGCAAGTGAAGCTCAAAATAAATATGACAAAATTAAAAATCAGGAAATGTTGAGTTGAGCTGGTATAATATTAAAACCAAGGTTTAACAAAAACAAGAAACCTGTACGAAATAGCTGCAGTGCCAGTACAGTAAATAAGATAAAACCTGGATGCTATTATAGCTTTGCAGTGTGTAATACAATGAAAATATCCCTTAAATACAATTACATCTAAATAATAAACATATGTACATTTTAACAGGCTTTATGCAAGACTTTATTCTACCATTTATTTATATCATGTCTCATGTGGCAGGTTAGGTTTTCTTGTGCTGAGAAACAGAGTTAAAGACGCGTACTGATCTCCTACAGATAAGGACTTTGGTTGCAGTAATTGACTCACGTCGTGTCACTCTGGTCCACCACGCTGTGAAGAAAAAAAATACAATACAAATCTGTAAATTTAAAAACAATTACCAAAAAGGAACATGACATGAAAGCTCCTTACACATGATACTGCACATGCAATCTCTCTAAATGGGGCCAACTTTATTTAGGTTTACATCTTCAGGTTTTGCAACTAGTTGTAAAATGTTCATAAGATGCAGTAAATCATTAGAATTCTTGTATGTCAATGCAAACCAAAACTCACTGAAGTTCACTGAAACATCAGCTATCTAAACAGTACCAATGTAGACAACTGTTAGAATATATAGGAGTTTTAAGGCCAAAGGTTACTGTGCAGGTTTATCTTAACTCAAGAACAAAGGTTATGTTCTAACTGATAGCAAAACAGTGTTGTGCAAGCTACTTTGCAAAAGTAGCTAACTACATATACACAAGCTTTTTTTAAATTATTTTTTTTAAAGTTTTTTAACATTGGACTTCATTCCTAGTCAATACTATCTTGGCCTATATTTAGCCTATATGGTTATGTTTCTCTTGTCACTATTCTAGTTTTAGATATTCTATTTATTTTGTTTAATATTTGAGTTAGTATAATTCAGCCTTTTTTGTTTATTTTGAATTCCTGTCCGCCCTCAACCTCTGTTGGAGCCATAATGTGACGACCTATATATTACTAGCAAATTAAATTATTTAAAGCACTCTAACTGTGACTTTATGGATGTTAGATTTTCATTGAAAGCCACTACACTCTGTCATCTTTCCATCACCTAAACTCACCGCTCGTGTGTCAGTATTTCCCTGCAGCAGAGACTATGTAGGCATCAGCACAAGCATCGGTAAGTGATGTCACCGTCGTACGGAAGTGCGTCTGTCGGCTACAATACAACACATACACGTCCGTGTACGGCGGTGGCATCACTTACTGACCGTTAACAGTTTTGTTTCAGACCGCAGCAGAAAGCTGAGCTTCAGAAAAATGTGGGGAAAATGTAGCTTGTGTGAATGCTACCGTGCTACTTGATCAATAAAAGAGTTAAGCTACTGAAAAGCTATTTGATTCAGAAAACAGTGATGCTACCACCACGCTACTGAGAAATGTAGTTATTTAGTGATGCTTACTGCCCAACACTGACTCCCATGGCATGGTGACATAACTGTCAACCAAGAAAATTATCATCTAATCCTCTTTTTTTCCCCCTGAAACTTTTTTCACATCACTGTGTTTATACTATTTTTATTTGAATGTTTCTGTGATTTTGGTGTAGTGCTTTCTCTCTCTGCAATTATCTTCAGGCCAGTTTCTTATCAAGGTCATCAGCCTCCTCTTAACCCCATCATTGTTAGCCTTGGGTGCAGGACACCCATCCAATCCATTATTTGGACTCAGAAATCCAATTGACTGACATTTCCACCAGTTCACTCTGCAGTCAGTTGCAGTCACAGACTTTACAGCTTGTATTTCATTATAGCCCCTTTTCGTGCAGTTGGTCATCCATTGACAGATTGGAGGTCCCTGTGCCGTTTGCTGCTATTATCAGTAATAAGTAATAAACCAATTGGAGGCCTCTTTGTGGTGACAGACACTTTTGACAATGACAAGTGACCGTAATATCTGCTCAACAGTGTAATAAGTGAACGTTATAGTGTTGGGACTTATTGTACAGCACAGTGCGCCTCCCATAGCTCAAGGAGAGGGGGCTGATATTGGAGTGACCATATAGGGAGACAAACACAGTAAACACAGAGACCTACTGTGCATTGTGTGCCAGCCATGTACATACAGAGCAGTGTTTTACACTACGTATGTTTGCAGTGCTTGTTCAAAGCACAGATGGATTTCAGACATGAAAATTAAATTGCCCTTTGCCACCAAAAAATACAATGGTAGAACATACTTATTATTTTTAGTCTGTGAACTCGATGGCTCCGGCAGAAATGACAAGTGTCGCCTGTGGATTTTATCAGCTGAAGCTAATTAAGGTTAATTCCATGAGTTGGCAAAATTAAACATTGGTAAATGTGCTCTGTTGGTGTCTGTACTATTTACACTTGAGCGAAGATGTTTACCAAGATTTTTAAAAAAACAGCACTCTGTCATTTTGGTATTCTTTTTGTGCTGTTCAAAAAATGACAGAGGTGTTATCTAGGGAAAGGATCTAGCCGAGTGCATCATGAAAGTTGGAGACAATCTAATTAGCGAGCTAGGTTTGTAGTCAAGTGTGACTGACAACTGGTGGATAATAATAAAAAAAATAACTGGAATCTCAGTTAAATGTTTAACGCTGCACAAATTAATGTTTATTAATTTTCATGTTATGTTGTAATGTTTATATGAGCATCAGGTCCCTCAAAATAGGCCTTCTAAGAACTACGATCGTTCATAGTTCTTACAGTGCGGACACAAGAAAAGCGATGTTCCGAAAAGGCCTTATATGTAACATGACAATTATCACTTGACTCTCATCAGTGTCGTTTGCAGCTGCAGCAGGAAGTTGTTTTCAAAGAAAAAAAACATGACAAACCCACTGACTTGGTGACCAAAACGGAGCTACAAGGAGAGTGAATATAGACCCCTCATCAGACCACATCACACAGGCATGTGAGCACACACTGGTTGCAGAGACTATTACATGAAGACACACTCTCTGATACATGCGCAGTGTAACTGGAGCTGCATGCATTGTACCCCAATGGTATGATGTGATTTGATGCGGTGACATCCTATTTTTTTTACCCTCCTTGAAAGAAATCAGGACGTCATCTGCTCGAGAAAACTTTTTTTTATCAAAGGAATAGTTGAAATCTGTTAATGATAAAACAATGTAATCGTCCCATGTAAAATAGTTTTTCTTGCTAGCTAGTTTTCTTCTTTTCCAGTATGTCTTAAGAGCGGGTGGAGATCTTTTGCAACCAACATGCACGCTGCATTTGTCTATTGGTAATGGTGTCAAATGTGTTTGCGATGTTGTGGAGTTCTGCTCCCAAAGTGTCCAAAAAAAGATTTAATTTAAGGATACTTTAAGTATTGCATAACAGGATGTATTGCTTCCAAAGAGCACCTATATACTGTATACTATGTAGTTGTACTGTTTGTATGAGGAAGGGTGGAAAGTCTCTGGCAGACTTTTTGTTTTCTCTGGCTGAGTCACTGATGCAGAGGCACAAGAGTAATGTGGCTTATGTGAGTGAAGCCACTCACGGTGCTGGTCAGTCGTGATACTCTGAAGGAAATCTGAGGTGTTGTACTGAACTCTCCCGTCTGCCTCCCACTGAAGCATGACAAGCATCTCTTGTTGCAGTCTAGCTCAGCAGCTTACACCAGCTCGCCATGAGGCGGTTGTCAAAGACTGTGAAGGCACAAAAGCTCTATCAGCATGTTTGGCTGGAATTAAAGTGACATTTTGACGATTTAAGTTCTTCCCTACCCTGCTCGGGCTCTCCAGAGAGCATGCCAGGCAAGCTAAATGAAAAAAATGTTCGATGTCAACAGCATGTAAAAGCCTACCTTCAGTCAACTAGCTAATCCTCTAATGAATCAGTAGCCAGCAGCAATACAGTATGTTCACACACTGTTGCTTTAAGGATGATTTAGTACTGTCAATCATAAAACCTGCACAGGAGAGTCTAAATGTTGCCGACTTCAGA
Source organism: Heterobranchus longifilis (assembly GCA_028570985.1). Classification (NCBI taxonomy): domain Eukaryota; kingdom Metazoa; phylum Chordata; class Actinopteri; order Siluriformes; family Clariidae; genus Heterobranchus; species Heterobranchus longifilis. The sequence continues at coordinate 12,113 of JAOVVB010054459.1, forward strand.
GTAGCAACAAGAACAGTGTTTTATGTAAGTGCAAATTGAGACTGCACAGAAAATAGGTTTGAATATGGTGTAGGGTGTGGGCCTGTAGAGCAGTGAGTGCTGTGTAATTGTACATTGTAAGTATACATCCTGGTTCACGGCAAAGCACATCACATTTTCCATTTTAAGAGTTTTTTTAAGGCGTTACACTGACACTGTATTCTTGTGTTTTCTAAATTATATGTAATGTTCAAGGCTATAGCAATTGCTAACCAGTTTTCACACATTGTCTTTATTGTGATTATGGTGTGACTGCCATGAATTTACATTGCACCGTTATGTCTTAACTTTCTTTAAAGCATCATACTTGAAGTGGCAAACTAGAGCCAAAATAACCAAACCAGAATCAGATGATGGTAATTTGAAAAGAGCAGAAGCCAAATTGACCTCAGGTCTATTTTTGAGTTTGCTTTGCAAGACAAAAAGGCAAGGTTTGAGGTTAGAATTAAAGCAGCTTCGTACCACGTAAGAAATTAAAATATGCTGCTGCATGGCCTGGGGTTGACAGGATATGTGGTGCAGACCACAAGGAATAGGACAGGGGCACTTTCTTTTGTTGTGTTGAGTCTATAGTTTAGCATATTCGATTTGAAATCAAACAACAGGCCTTTTTCACAGCAGACATTTTGACATGTCATGAGGAAAACCACAGGTATAATTAATAATATTAAGGGTTGTTATCCATGTACCTGTTCCGGGACCCTACTATTTTGCATGCTGGCACTCTGACATGGCTCACTGACACATAAAAGGAACAAAGCCAGCGTTAATGGTAGTAATTACACCTCTTCTTCTCCTGCTACGACATGTCAACATTTCTGCTGTGAAAAGGCCCATTACTATACTGAAATCAGCTTTCATTTGAGGGTCTTACATCCACATCAGATGAACAGTATGCATTGTAGCCCTTATTACACACAGTACACTGATTTTAGGGAAGCAACATGTTTTGAACTAGTTCAAATTTGGTTGAAAATGCAGTTAATGACCCTGTGAAGTCTGTAATCAGGAGATTATTTCAGGGGCGTTTTGCCTTCAGCCTTGTCCTCACCAGTTGAAACTGGTACTCAGTTTTTAACCAGTCAGGGTCATTCCCCTTTTTGGCCATGAGAAAATTCCTTGGTTGCTTTAGCTGTTTATTTAGGATCATCGTCCTGCTGTGTTGTTTGGGAATTTGGGCAGATATGTTTACTAAAATGTCCTACAAATCATCCATTGTTTTTTTTGTTTTTTTACATGAACACCCTTAAAGCCGCCCTCCAGCCAGTGTTTTGTCCTCAAACACAGTACGGGGGTTCGATTATAGTCGCACGTCACCATTACCGTGACAACCACATTGCAGCTACAGTCACTTTGCCAATTTGATGAATTTACTGTTTATCAGACCACAAATTAGTCAAGACTCCACACACACACACTTTCTCTCTCATCGCTCTCCTCCCGTCTCCTCCTGCTGCAGCTGTCGGTCTCTGCTTATACACAGAGAAGCGCACCGTCGCTCGCCAGCCACAACGCACCTTAGGATGGATAGACATGTTGGAGAGAGGTCCGCTGTTTGAAATACAGTTTCGGGATGTTTTTTTGGAGGTTTACATCCTCCACCAGCACTGGTCGCTTTCGCCTCAGCACCCAGCACGGACAGCTGCACTGTAACAGGACTTTGCTGAAAGGGCTGAACGTTGTGCGTTCCCTGGGGTCGGGCCCTTTTAGAGGCCGGTGCTGGTGGACGATGCAAACCTCCAAAACATCCCAAAACTGTATTTCAAACAGCTGACCTCAGCAACACGTCTACCCGTCTTGCAGAGCGCTGTGGCTGGGAGATGGTAAAGAAGAGAGGGAGAGAGAGCCTGTGTTGTGATATTTCTGCTGGTAGAATTTAATGTAATCCACTGCATTGAATGCTCCCATTCTCCCCACACACAAATGACATTATGAAAATAAACAACACACTAAACTAAGGTGGAGGAAAATTAAAAAATAAAATGAAGACCCTCAGTTAGCTAATAAGTTAGGCTAGCTAACTGTTACAGCTAACTGTGTTAGCTAACTGTTGTGAAGCTTGGAGGAAGACGTATGACTGCAGTTCTACTATCATATATAAATATGCGTTCTATATAGTCATACGTCATCATCTCATTTTAGCAACAACCTTCATTCCACTGAACACAAAATTAAGGTATTTGTCAAAAATATTTGGCAAATGATGTGGCTCATCAACATTGTCAGTTAATGACAGAAAAATATGAAATATCATCAAAATGCCAAAAAACACTGGGGGGGGGGGTTCAATTCTAAAAATTTGCACTTTAACCTCAGCCATTGTTTAATTTCAAACCAATAAACAACGTTAACTGTACAGAATGTACATTGGAGATCCCAACAAAAATAACTTTGTTTTACTATTTAGTGACTGTACTGTGTTAT
>JAOVVB010054468.1:0-14575 GCA_028570985.1 Heterobranchus longifilis
GTGTGTGTGTGTGTGTGTGTGTGTGTGTGTGTGTGTGTGTGTGTGTGTGTGTGTGTGTGTGTGTGTGTGAGAGAGGGCAGAAAGGCTCACGTTTTGTGCTGAGTCATTTTTGTTAATCATAAGTGGGACACTGGGATTGGTTGCCGTAGTTACGGGATGTGAGGCGACCCTTCGAATGAGGAAGTGTTACAACTGAGCAGAGCCTGACTTTTCCATGTTGGCACAAGTGCAGTCATATTGTCTGTTGAGGATTTTTAGGCAGAACAGCAATTTTACACTCGACATCGGTCAGCTTACAGTAAATCCGTCTGTCTCCCCTTGCACACGCATACAGGCACGCGCGCACACACACACACCCTGTGGTGTTTGCTCCCTCTGTTGGGACGTTGATGAGAGGGTCAGCTGAGGTTGAGGAGTCTGAAGAAACAGTCTTTACATTTCAACTTTTAACTTGACTTCAACACTTTAGTTTGATACCGACCCTAACGTGTTTTAAAGTCGTCCTCCAGACTTATTTTAAAGTATGTAAAAATACTCTTTCCCACAAAAAAACAAAAACTCTGTAAAGGGGCCAGACGCACATCTACTCTTCTCTACTCTTATGGAATGCCTGAATGTCTGTCTGAATCTGGATTTTTGAGACTGTTATTGGTACAAAAACCTGATTTTCACTGGAAGATGTTTTTAAGATAAGATAGGGTAATCCTTTATTATTAGTCCCACAGCCGGGAAATTTACAATGAAACAGTTTTATGTTGAAAAATATAAAAGATGTGATACTGAAAATATCAGAAACAGCAGAGCAGGGCATTAATTAATAAAACAAATACATTTGGTAACGCATTCTGTAAAGACCACATCTATAGTGCATTATCAGAGCATTCATAGGAAATGTAATAATGATTTGTCTGTGTTTATTAGTGTAGTCATTATAATTAACTATGATTGCCCTCATAATGCACTATAGTGGTCTTCATAGAAAGTGTTACCATACATTTTTATTTAGTTTTCAATGTTCCATCAAATGTAATTTTCAAGTTATGCAAGCAGATTTAGTTTCTATTTCTATTTTGTGGAAATGAAAAAGCTTGTCTTTCATTTAGCAGTAACACAAACTTTGGCCACTTAAAACAATATCTGACCGCAACCCTGCATTTATTTGCATTAAAAGACAAAATCTTTTAAACATTTGGAGGACAGTCTCATAAACAGGGTCCAAAATTAACTTTTTGACTTCCAGTGTGAATGTTAAACTTTTACCAGCTCCTCAATGTTTACCATTGTTCTTTTGGCTGGTGAGAGAAGCAAATCTTGCATATTCTACCAGCAATATAGTGTGTGTGTGTGTGTGTGGACGTATGTGGACAATATGGAAATTCAAAGAATTATAGCAATTATAGCAATATATATTGTGTCGGCCAATATTATTATTTTTCTTGTACAAGCAAATGTGTGATGAAGATCTGGTCTGGACGACGGCATATTAGGGCCATTGGTAAAAAACAATGTTAAAAAAAATTACAGGGGGGTAATAATCAGAGAAAAAGACTCAGAAATTCTCTGAGATTAAAGTTACTGCTCTGCAACCTCTTTGTGTATATCTGCAATAAAGCACAGCTTTACAATACTATGATACTGATATCCGTGAATGTGTGTGTGTGCGTTACTCTGTTTGGTTGGCAACAAGACGGCAGGCACAAACACAGCAGACTCCATCTGTCTCTGTGACTGTTGTAAAGCTGTTTGTGTGCAGCTTCTTACAGTGTGTGTGGGTTCATATCAGACCAGTCGGGCCAGTTCCCTCATGTCTCTCTGTCTCTCTGTCTTTCTGTCTCTCTGTCTCTCTGTCTGTCTCCATTAACACCCAGCTGATGACTATCTTCAATGCATAACACGTGACTTTATTGCAAAAGTATTGTCCTTATTATCATAGTCCCATTGTTGGATTGTGTTCTACTAATTGTTACTGTAACTTTCTCTTCATTTTTGCAATTTTCTTCACATTCAGCTGTCTGAGGAGGGGGGGTCTCTCTCTCTAGCATGTATAAGCAGTATATAAACATAATGAATTATTAGCCTACACACTATGACATACGTGTAGTCAGATTTAAATGTTTGTTGATGTATTTGTCTGCAACTTTAACTCCTCCTGTGGGCACCCATAAGTGGATGCTGGTGTATAAACAGACAACAAAGTAAAGCAGAGCTGTTTTAATGACATAAAATGCATCTTCATAAGAGAAGTTAGAACACTGTACATTAACACGTAAAATGTCCTTATAGCTGCTTACAACTACATTATAGAGTGTTATAAACCAAGTGTTAGGGAATCACTTCTTCATATATACATACATATATATATATATATATATATATATATATATATATATGGGGTCATGGGTGAATGGATCAGTTAGGCATAGAATAGAATACTCGCGGTCCCTCCACCTCTGCTACATGACTTGTGTCAGTCGGTTGAAAATCTGCAGACTTTTCCTCTTTAGCGGTTAGCTTAGCGTGGCGCCATTGAAACATCACCGGCATTGGCTTAGCCATGTCATCCTCCCCAACTCTGCCATCTGGCCCAAATATGGTAACGTCCGGCTTCAAAGGCCCAAGATGGCGACGGCCAAATGCCAAACTCAAGGCTTCAAAAATGGTAGTCCACAAACCAGTGGGTGATGTCATGGTGGCTACGTCCACGTATGTGCTACTGTACAAATATACTTGTCTTCACTTGACTTGATGTGTGTGCATACGTGCATGAGAGAGTGTGTTTGTGTGAAACAGCATACTGGTAATAAAGCAATCTTGATCTTTGAATCATGTGCTTCTCCACCTTTAAAGCAGGTTTATGGCTGCGTACGGCCTTCACTCCAACATTATTACACCCTGTTGGGGGAGAGAATACATTTCTCCGTCTGTAAACTTTGAACTGGCTATCTACATATACTCTGTGTGTGTGTGTGTGTGTGTGTGTGTGTGTGTGTGTGTGTGTGTGTGTGTGTGTGTGTGTGTATGTGTGTGTGGCCATGACCCATCAGGCCTCATGGGAAGCTGCAGCTAAACTGATGGATGCCAAGAAGCAATAGAGGGAAGAGGGAAGAGAGAAGAGGGAGGAGGGAGGGAGCGCTGGCTTAGCCAAGTAGGAGACAAGTGCCTGTACTGCAGCAATGCAGAGGGATGTCAATGAAATGAAAAAAGAAAGTGTTGATTGAAATCTATGCAGTACACAAATGACAGCTGGCGCAGCAGGCATGGTTAGAGACTATGTTTGCAAAGTTAACAAGTTTATGCAACCTGATTTTCATTCTACTAGAGTTTCTGTACACTGTTGCAGTTTTGCTGATGTGCCCTCCTTCTACTGCAGTTATGACAATATCATGCTCAGCCTTACCTAGCAGAGACAACAAGCCCCAGCAAGGCAAACACTCCCTGCTGAGCCTCCCGTGTCTCCTCCCTCCCCTGCCCTCTGAACAAACAGCTCTCCCTCTGGAGGCAACGTGGCACGGAGAGGGACGCTCGGGATTATCGACTATAGCTCCCTCTCAGCTCTGTTGTTTCACCCCGCTGTGAACAAGGCCTTGCTAGGATAACCAACGGCTGATGTTTTGACTTCCCAGCACAGCGTAAGTAATGTATACATTTCTGTTCTCATTCACCAACCTTCCCCCAATGCCTCGCCGAGCGGCCTGCTGCTGCTGCTGCTGCTGCAGTAAAATGTAAACACAGACTGAGGGAAGCCGCTGCTCATTTTTCACTGTACAACCACCCCCACCCTGTGCAAACCCATGCCTGCCTTCTCCATTTCATATATAACGACACATTAATACACATACGCAAACACAAACAAAGCACACTGAACACACACTCGCTCCCCATGCACGCAACCGCACAAACACACACAGAAAGAGAAGGAGATGAGCTAATGCACTATCTACAGCCGAAGGATTGCAAGCACTCAAGGAACAAATATCCTGTTCTCATCATAAAATTTTCATCCCCTGCATGCTTGTTGGTGGGCCGAGCGCATTTCCTGGTGAAAAATATACACACTTAACCTTGAGCTGATCTTTTTAACATAATGCGTCTGCTTTATTGGATTCTAGCTGGACGTTACTCACAGGAATACCAAGTACAAAGAGTTGTGGTCTGACCAAGCCAAGTTGGAGAAGACACTAAGGACAAAGTGGCAGAGACGCCGAGGCGTCCTTCTGCCAGATCTTGTGACTGGTCGCCATGTTCTACTGGAAGGTCACTTGATACGACACCTTGTGCTGAGAACAGTGTCGGACTAATCCTCGAGTGATACCCTGTAGGAATCAAGTAAATTCACACGTACATACTGTAAACACTTGCGGACATATGCACACTCACTTTCAGTATGCTCTTAATAATAGCTGATACAATAATCTCACCTCAGGCTTCATTTAGTAATTGTTCAAGCTCAGTCATATCACATTATCATCTTCAACAGGTGAGAGTTTTCACAGTTGTCATGGAATCGCAGATGTTCAAATTTCACTTCAAGGACTTCATGTTCATGTTGGCTTAAAACTCGAGTTTCAAAGATCAACTTGACCCCAAAGTACATTTAAAATCAGCTCTGAAACTCAACTTTGAAGGTAACATGCATGACAGCTCCTTCAAGTGCTCAGAAAAAGTGGTAATTTACTACAAATATAAGAAAAGAAAATACTGACAAGACATGTATATTTTTGTTATACTGAAAATATAAACTTTAACATGTTTTTATCCGTTATATTTCTTTTTCTAATCCTTATTTTTTGCTGTTATTCTAATATATTCTAATAGAGTATGCCACACCTGGATGTAACTGCACATATTGAAAATATGAGTATGTGACATATAAGTCTTTGAATCTTGAAAACAAATTGCTCATCTGCTGATAATGATGTGATATGATCAAAATCCATGGTCAGAAATAAAATACAAATACAACTCAATTACAATTGAATTCAGTATAGGCTAAGCATGTCACTTTCACAAGTACTGTAGATTCCAGGTGAGGTCTACGATGACGTGTCTGATTTGTCAGTATTACTGTTCTTTTGTACCACACAAACCTTAAAACTACATTGAAACTCTATGTGGAAAACAACTCTGTTACTGCAACACAACACTGCAGATAAAAACACATATCCAACACTTGCTGGATTGCACCACCATGTCAGCCAAAAAGATGACATATAGTCAATCAAATTTATAACTGAGGAAGAAATTAATTTGGCACTGATATCGTGCTACTGGGCCCAGAAAGAGACACGCACACAATAACAACAGACTCATCCATTGTTTTGTCAGATAACAAATTTCAATTTGAAAGCCCCATGAGCACCAGGCAGTGGTAGGTGTATTAAACGTGTGCATGTCAGTTAAGTCCATTAGAACTTATGCAACTCTAATTTGACTGACGTAAATAAAAAAAGAAGACAAAAAACTCCCTGTGTGGCACTAATCATTATTTGCAATATGTTTTTGCATGCACACATATGTTTCTGTTTCAAACACATAGCAGTGCTGTGACTAAAATGACCTGATGGAATGCTTTTGACACGTTTGCTTTCACACCAAAGCCACATGTCGCAGAAACAGCTTGTTCTCCACCATGACATGGCACATTGAATTTGCAAAACTGGTGTTTATAATCCAAATACATACTTGTCAACGTGTTGATTTGCAGGCCGTATTAAGGGTTTGATGGGAAGCTGGCTTCACATGGCAGCACACACGCTGCATCATGTCAACAACACTGAATCAAAGTAACAACACCCGGTGGAGAGGCCGCTTTGAACAATGGGATTTTTGAATACATTTGAATAGATTTCTTCTGGCAATGGCTTCATCAAAAGGCTGCCGTCCACCGACCTCACCAACCTTCAAAGGATTCTCCGCTAAATAGGCCTTGCATGCTAATCACGGGTGAATTGAAAATAATAGAAACAACAACAGCTTACTCCTAGTCAAAACGGGGACAAGTGGTGAAGGATTATTGGGATTTGGATAACAGGTGTTTTAGTTGATATCAATCCAAAAATACATCTAGACTGATGCTGCAAACAGGAAATATTTTGTGCTAAATGTGGGGTTTAGCGCAGTGTTTCGTTCTTTCAGCATCTGAAAGGTCACATGGGAATAAAACTATCCATTGCTACTGAATTCTTCCATGGGGTGGTGGGGCCCATAGAGAGAGCAGTGTTGGGAGGTAGAATGGGCCCCTGATTCAGATTGCCACCTCTGAAACATGCCTGTGTTCAAAGAAAGACTCAAGGTAAATTAAAAACGGTGCCATGTCCTCGAAAAGGCAAACCCATCTCTAGTCAGTAGCAGTCTACTGTATAACAAAAGTATATGCTAATTCTACATCAACTATAAAAATAAAAATTAAATAAAATGAATAATTTCTTCTGTCCTTTGGTATTTTTGTCATATACAGATATGCAATGATGACTGCTTCCAAATAACTTTAAAAGTGATGAAGGTGCCGCTGTCAGTATATTAAGAAGCTCTAGATTGATGCACTGTCCACATCAATGATCCAAACACAACTGGCGCTAATAAATATGGATTTGCTCTGGAGGCCATATGGGACAGAAATCAATAATGTCCAAAATGACATGTTATGTTCAATTCCTTTATGATGCACACATGCATGCATGCATGCACACACACTAACCTGTGGAGACAGGGCAGTGGGCGGCTGGGTGAAGAGTGTGGGGTGGGCTGCAGACCGTAGGCCATGTGCTCTCCTGACAGTCTGGCGGGTGAAAGTAGCAGACAGTACCTCCTGCTGAAGAAAAGACACAAGCAGACAAAAATAACCAGTTAGTGGAGCATCATCGTTAGCGTAAAGTGGAAACAAAGTGTTTGGGATAATCACAATACAAATGGAAAATAGCAAACCTCATGCTACTTTCACAACAGCTGCCATCAGGAGCGACAGGACGTTACGATGAGCTAAAAAGAGGCTTAAAATAATGAGGCGTGAAAGAGGTAGTTTTATTTTCTATTCCCGTCATCACAGGCCAGGGCAATTTCCTTTTTTTTTTGTTTGCTGCAATTCAGACACTCTGTGAGGTCGGATCTGTGCGCGCAAGACAGTAGAGCTATCATGTGAAACTTTTTGTGGACGCCGGGGGAGGTAGCCTCTGACTGCTGCGACTGTCGATCAGAGATGAAAGAGCTGACCAGCCTGCAGCTGCTCCACACCTAAACCAGGATTAGCAGCAGTGAGTTATTTATTCACTATCTATCCATGAGGTTGCTTACAAGCTGACTGTTTTCAAGAGGAAAAGTACAAAATATATACAAGAGAGAGAGAGAGAGAGAGAGAGAGAGAGAGAGAGAGAGATTTCCGTGTGTGTGTGTGTGCGCGTGTGTATGACAGCAGGGTCACGGTAGACTGGAACGACTAAAATACTTTCACCTTCAAGTTAGTGTATGCACTCAGATGTTCCCTGCCTCCCAGCATTGAGGAAAGATAAGATGGAGATTAAGTGGGATGCTCTTCCATTCTAAACAATGAGAGCACCTTGACTGCACAATAACTAGTGCACCCCATAAACCACTCATATTAGACCCATGCATGTGGACTTGTTTAGCCTCTGGGGAGGTCTCACTTTTACAATGCAAGCCGCTCAGTGCTTTAACACTCCACAAACCTGCTCTCGGCGTTCTACGATAACCAATAACAACCAGAAAGGTCAGACATGATTATATTTTCGAAAACCATCCACCTTTTCACCAGCACATTTAAGGAGCAACTCTGGCTGTCAAAACATGAAACAGTTAGGACCTTATTTACTTAGATCCCAAACGTGTGTATAGCAGGTGCAAACAATTAAACATGCAAATATTGAATTTTTCTCACCTGCATTAAAATAATAGTTTTGCAAGGAGTGCTTTTAGCTACTTAGTTTTTCTGCTCATGTTTGAGCTAAATACATAATTGAAGAGTTTGTCTTGATTAGTTTCTCAAAAACCTGCATATTGTGTATTTGCATACGGCTCATAATTGGAAATACTGATCTCCTCGCACCAGTCTTTAGAAACAGGTGTAATTTGTTTAATCATGTTTCAAGTAACATTGTGATTAAATGTATACAGGAATATGTTGACATTCTGAGAAATACTCGTATTTGCTTTCTTGCTAAGAGTTAGATGAGAGGATGGATCCCACTCTTACATCTGTATGTGGAATATTAAGCTGTAGCCAGTTAGCTTAGCTTAGCACAAAGGCAACAAAATCTGCCGACCAGCACATCTTAAGCTCACTAATAAACATATATACCTTGTGCAAAAACTTAAGTTTAGAAGCAGTTTAGAATGTCCAGGCTCCCGTCTCATAATACAACATAGAAATTCTTCTTAATCTAGTATACTACATACTCAATTTGAGATCACACTTAGTATGGATAGTCTATTAAATTAAATTCTGTTTTATTTAGTGTCATATCATAACAAAAAACTTATCTCAGGACACTTTTCATATAGAGCAGGACTAGAACAGACTCAATGATTTTCAGGTCCCAACATCACCCAAGAGCAAGTATTACAACGCGACAGTGGCGAGAAAAAAACTGCCTTTAACAGAAAAAAGTGACTTCCTGTAGTCTCCGCTGGTTGCCTAGTGACAAAACCATGAAATTGGTTGCTGGCGGTAGTTTCATATTTAGTGTACAAGAGTGCTATCAATCTTCTCACCTAAAACTCTGCCAGAAAGTCAATATGTATATTTCCCAAAATGTTGAATTATTCCTTCAAACAAAGTGAATGAATTGCTTCGTAAATTGTTTTTAAATAAGCTCTACTTCCATCAGTCCAATCTCTACACTGCTTCTCCTGTTCAGGGCTGCAGGAGGCTGAAGCATATCCCAGCATGCACCCAGGACAGGTCGCTGGTCCATCACAGGACTAATACTTACACACAACACTGACATTGGCACTTATAATTCACAACTACGAGCAATTTAGAGTCAAAAACCTGCATGCTTTTGGACTGTGGCAGGAAGGAAACCCACACACAGACAGAGAGAATATCCACAGAGACAGATCTTCATGTGGGCAGGTGGATTCCAGCTGTGGCGTGCAGAGCTAACCACTAAGCCACCATGATGCCAGTAAATGTAAGCTATACATTAATTAATCAATAGTAATCACTGAAACAGCCTATAATAATAATAATAAGGCTGGCACGAGAAGCCTTGGTAAAGCAGTAATTGTCTAATGTGTGTCCTTTCCGCTATCAGAGCTCCAGTCTACGAATGGATGTCTGCTTAATGCCGTCTCTCTCTCTCTACATGTTATTACACACACAATTACCTTTCTTTTAACGACTTTCAGCTTTGGTAAATTACATGTGACAAGAAAGGACACAGAGCTTGTATTATTCCCATTTGAGTTTTTGCCAGTAGTAACAGACAATTATGAATATATTTTTACACTTACAGGAACACTTTGGTAAATTAGGTCTGTAGCTTCTCTCACATTAGTCTCGCTTAACCAGATCTTCCTCCGGCGCCGACAGGTCTGGCTCCAGTGCGCTTTCACTCAGGTATAGGGGGAAAAAAAACTATCTGGCTTGTTTGTATTTCTTTAAACCAATCACAATCGTCTTGGGCAGCGGTAAGCGAAGGGACTTTGAGAACGGGAACACGAAGGGGAGGGACTTCCCACGCACTTCCATCACAAAGTGAGGTGTTATCCCTGCACTGTTCTTCAGGTAAGCCAGATGTATACTCTCAAATTAATATATTCTAGGGCTGCACGATATGAGGAAAATATGTGATATTCGTGTAACAGTGTTGAATAATGTGATAACGATATTACTTGCAATAAATAAAAAGATAATAAAGTATACTCAGCCTTTCTGCTCTTTTCGTATACTGCTATAATGCAACAAACAGCTTGTTGAATAAATAAAAATAAAGTTATTAATTATTTCCAACTGAAGAGAAAAGGCATCATAAAAAAGAATGATATTTACAATTTAATGTGCAGTTTTCTACTAATAAAATATAATAATAATAATATAAATGTTTTTTGCAATATGTCGCAGTTTTTTTAGATGTGTTTATTGCGCAAGTTGATATCGCAATGACGATAAAAAAACTATATATTGTGCAGCCCTAATATATTCCATAGAAAGTATTTATTTTAATTATTTATTTATTTGTCAGGGATAATGCAAAAGTTTCGAGCACAGGCCAATTTGCGGCCCCTGTCCCTGGTTACGTTTTTCTACTTAAAAATCATAACATATCATTACCAAAAATACATTTCTTAAATTGAGCACATAATAAATAGTGACATTCTCATACCTGTGACACGATCATATAGAAATTACAATATTTACAATTACTTTACATGTGTTGTGTGTGCGCATGTGTGCTCTACAGCTCCCGGCAACATACATATCACCAAGAGATAACATTGCACACACACACACACGTATATGCAAAATTATGCACACACACGCATGCAGGGTTTAGGACCAGTCAAACTTAGCTACCCTGGAGAGGTGCTGAGATAACCAGCATTGATGACATTGTTTTTCCTCCAGCTCTGCAGAATGAATTCTTGAAACGATCGAGGACTGTTAATGAAACACATTTTCCATTGTTTGTTATTGTGTGTGACATGGACTTTTCCACACAAACTGTAGCGGAGTGTCCTCAATATTAAGATAGGCAATGGACCTTGGTACTATGATAGCATGTTGCAGCAGGATTATTGCCTCTTCCTTATCTACGCCAAGTCAGGCATACAGCATCCACTCACAGGAGGGGCCTGTTTTATAAAGACTCCAGTGACTATAAAAAAACGTGTCAATGAGAAGCCAAGAGAGTCTCCTCCAGTCTGTTACTGTGGAGGAGGAACAGCATTTGTTGAATTGTTGATGCTGTGATGTTGAATATTTACTGATGCTCGGTCTCTGCCAAGCAACCAAATGGACTCATTTTCATTCTGGCAGTGAATTCAAGCTGCGGCAATACAGAATAATATGGCTGTATGGGTCAATAAGCTCTGGTTACATTAATAAGACAATGATATTTAATAGGTATGGGAATTGATTACATTTTATTGATACCAATGCCATTATCCATTCTGCGTATCGGTCCGATTCTTTATCAATTCCCTTATTGATTCTTGATCATTTGGGAAAAAAAGTAGGCTGGTTTTCAGCGTCAGTGCAACTGTTTTATTATCTCTGAGTCTGAACACAGTGTAGCTGAAATTAGAGAATGTTTGTACAGCATTTGTTTTCATTTAGGTTGTCTAAGTGAAAGAAAAAATCTGCTAAGCCTGCCTGCATGGCACTAATGTTATTATAGCAGGATATTTACCCTCGGTAACGGACGTGCTGCTCAGTGAAACTCGTGCATAGAGTGTCAAATTTGACATTCCTGGAATTTAAACCCATGTTGCGTAGAAAGGTGTTTCAGCATATTGTTGGTGTTTCCACCCTTACTTGAAATTATCACTACAGATATTAGCAGCACTGTTGCCATCTTTCTTCGTGAAATGCGCAGCCGTCGGAAAAATGATACGATTCTGATGGATCGGACAATTGTATGTCATGTCATCAATCTGATCCTGTTCTGCTGCAGAATTACATGATATATTACATGGTAATTTATAGTCAAATACAATTCTGTCATGTTTCAGATCTTCTTTTTTTTCTGAATAATTAAATATTATTAGGGCTTAACACAAGACTGCCAAAATAAAGAGATCTCCACAGACTCTGTGAAACACTACAAACCATTGTTCTGCACAATCCCTTGTGTTTGAAGTAAACCCACTCACAGACTCTTCCAATGCTTCGGTCACACATATATTAATTGCAAAAGGACTGAAATGTACGTCATTATGTAAAAAAAAAAAAGTTAAAAAACAACAAAGATTAAAAGTTAAAAATGATGCTTTACAAGCAAAATATTAATTCCCACAGGTATGAATGTAATTTAAAGTATGACAAATCTAAAAATATACTACCATATGTCCCAGCCTAAATATTGTTTGTGAAAGAAGTTGCTGTGACCTCTCTGCACCAGCAGCCCTGCAGCGCAGCGAGGGGAGGCCCCTCTATTTCTTTTGATTAGATTGCCACAGAGGACAGCTGCTCTCTCTAGATACCAACTGTCTATAACACTCATGTAGAATTACACAGAATATATATATTACACACTCAAGCCACACCAGCTTATTCTACTGATACAAGAAGCATCAGCTGGTTAAGTCTCCCCTGACGATGCCTTTTCTTCGTAGATAAAACACAATAAGCAACAATCAGGTGAGGAGATAAGACTTATTTTCTGCTTGCAAAGCAGCAACTCAAACGCAACAAAAAGAAAAACAACATCTCATATTGTTACCAGTCAGCAGAAAAGTATTTTCAAGCATTCGCTGCTCGCTAGGGTGAGATGTATGTAGTTCATAAGAGCTCCAGAAGTTCTGGGCAATAAACTGAACATAATAATTAGCACTGCCTATATTCTTAATTACAAAATCTACTCAGCTTGATGTTTTACAGAGTATACAGTCATACTTTGTCCACATGGATCAGTGTGAACGGATACACACTACAGAGAAAAGGAGGGTAAGAAGACTACGAAGCTAAAGTGTCAGATGAAGGCCTGGTCATGTCAGTACCCTGGTAATCACATTGACCTGCAATTGCCAATTGTCAGTTCCACTTCATCTGAATTTCGAATCAATTAAAAAATCGAAGCAAAGATCCACAGACCTGGAACCAGCATGTCAACAAAGACTGGTAACATAAGTCTGGATTTTTTTCTTTTTTAGAAGAACAATATAGTGCTCCTCCATTGAAAGATGGTGATGAGATTTTTCGATGGATGTCTTTTACAAAAAGTAAGAATTTAATTGAGAAAAAAATATATATATATTGTTATTCGATGATATGACAACACGAGATCCATTGATATTTAAGCAGAACTACTTCAAAAAAGGACAGAAGCATTGTTGCAGTTCTTCTATTAAACATGCTCCTGATTACAGTTTCAAAGTAAAACTGACAGCCTTACTCTGCAACAATGCAGTACCTTTACTCTTATATGACACAAAAAACTGAATATTATCTGGGATTATCATGAGGACATTCTGAGTCGTATTGCCGAGCACTAACTCAAGAGAAGAGCACGTTGAAGAAAAATTATGTTTTCAGAGAGAAGACAACTTCAAGTGGCTTTTTTTTTTTTTCATTTTAGATGATATAGCATGTATCAATCAGCCACACCACATGTGACACACTCAGATTGTGCTTCATACTCCTTGTCACAGTGAGAAAATAAGCGACCACTGGCTGCCACATATTGATTTACTGATTGACTTATGGCCCAGGAGTCTTATGAGCTCGCTGCTGCTCAGGGACCAATCTCCACCAATCACAGACACGTTAAACTTAAACTCTGTGCGGTGCACGGCTCGCAGTCTTCTCAGGTACTTCCAATCACGGTAACTCTTTATCCGTCATGCTTCACATGTTGTCAGTCTGATGTGTTTGACACCTGAGCGCACAGCCTGATCCGCAGCGACACTCTAGAGTGTTTACATGAGCTCCAAGCCACGGCCAAACTCCAGCATTTTGTCACCTCTGCACATTCCCCACATTTGAACTGACGTGATCCCCCAGCAGCTGTAATTACTGGAAACGACTCATCAGCAAGCAGCCAGAAGACTCATATGACTCCTGGTGCAAGATATCTCACAGCTCAGATTGGCTAATGGTTAATCTTAGATGTCACAGATGCTAAGTTAAGTGGGTCTCCACGGAAGAATGTGCGGTGGAATGGGCCTGTGGGTGTGCTCTGTAAAGGCAGCGTGACACTGTGTGTTTTCAGCACCAGCGTCTACCCAAGAGCCGATTAGCCTCATCAACAATTTAATTTTGAAAATAATTCCCTGCATGGAAACAGTTGATAATGTCTTGTATACCACTGACAACTCTGCGGGGTGAAATTCCAATAAATAAAAGCACCAACTCAAGTCTTACTAGATGAGACAGAGGGAGTGGGGAATATCAAGCACCTGATACCTATTTGTACAAATGGCCAGAGTCGCCAGACGATACAAGTCTAAAAATAAAACCTTAAATGAATTCAACACGCCACAATAATAGTAGCCTGGGAACCAGACAAATCTGCAAGCTTGTTTCATTTACTCTGGCATACGTCTGCAACCCAGAATTTTGTATAAAACTAGTAAAACATGAATGCCCTGGCCCCTGGCAACTATTTAAAATGTTCCTCGTCACCTTACACCTAAACCTGACACTTAAGCCATCTTGTACATGGTGAAAGGCCAAAAACAACCTTCTCAGTTATAGAAATAACATGACAGAAGGGTCAGGCAGGTGTCGGAGCATGGCGCGCGTGTGTGTGTGTGTGTGTGTGTGTGTGTGTGTGTGTGTGTGTGTGTGTGCGTGCGTGTGTGTGTGTGTGTGCGCGTGTGTGTGTGTGTGTGTGTGTGTGTGTGTGTGTGTGTGTGTGTGTGTGTGTATGTGTGTGTGTGTGTGTGTGTATGTGTGTGT
>JAOVVB010054477.1:0-14574 GCA_028570985.1 Heterobranchus longifilis
CTGCATCCATAAATCTCCTCTTTGGTCTTCCTCTAGACCTCCTGCCTGGCAGTTCCAACCTCAGCATCCTTCTACCACACATATATTCACCATCTCTCCTCTGAACATGTCCAATCCACCTCGATCTGGCCTCTCTGACTTTATCTCCAAAACATCTAACATGGGTTAGATGAACTTATTCTTGATCCTATCCATCCTTGTCACTCCCAAAGAGAAGCTCTGCTACCTCCTGTCTTTTCTTCAGTGCCACTGTCTCTAAGCCATAGAGCAGCGCTGGTCTCACCACTATCTTGTACAAGTTCATTTTAGCTGATACTCTTTTGTCATGTCCATGTCCATTGCTAAAAGCTCCTAAAATGGACGCGTTAGCATCAGAAGTGGACCATGGAGCAATGGAAGAATGTGACCTGGTCTAATGAATTGTTCTCTTAAACTGTATATGATGTGGATGGCTGGGTGTGTATGTGTCTATTATCGGGAGAAGAGATGGCACCAGGGTGAACTATGGGAAGAAGGCGAGTTGGCGGACGCAGGGTGATGCTCTGGGCGATGTTCTGCTGTAAGAACTTGTGTCCTGCTATTCATGTGGATGTTACTTTGGCACGCACTACAGTACCTATCTAAACGTTTTTATAGACCATGTTTTATAGACCAACCCTTCCTGGTATCCCTGTGACCTCTTTCGGCAGGATAATGCCCAACTTGACAAAAAGCGTTCAAATTCCCGGGTATCAATCTGATTGAGTATCTGTAGGCTGTACTGGGAAAACAAGTTGAATACATGAAGGCCCCACCTCGCAACTTAAGGAAATTACAGGATCTAATGCTAACCCCTTGGTGCCAGATACCACAGCACACCCTCAGATGTCCAATGTCTTTTGGAGTCCAAGCCTCAACGGCTCAGAGGTGTTTTAGTGGCACGAGAGTGACCAATATAATATTAGGCATGTGGTTTTAATGTTATGGCTGATCAGTAGAAAACACTTCAAAGTAAAACGACGTTCCTTTACCAGCATGCCATAAATTAGTACTTTTATATTCCATATTCTGTACATTTAGAAATAGAGATCATTTTCTTACCATGGAGTCTGAACTCTTCTGAATTCCATTGAAATTTTCACACTCTCTTCTCTTGTGATCAATCAGTTCAGCTTCTCCGTGGATCTCTTTAGTCGTCTAGATCTTAGAGAAAGTTTTTGACTACACAGCAAGTGTTACGCAAACGCTTACTTTAATGCTGTCCGACCCAGAATTCTGACTGAGCTGCTATTTATATAAAACGAGACGAACATTTCCAACCAATTAAGAACAAGGGCTGTCTCTGTCTCATCTGTGACATAATGTCATGGTGTAATGTCATTTCCAAGCAATTAAAGTTATGTGTGAGTGTTGGAGTGTGGATTAATCCTCCCCTTAGGCGTTGTTACTCAACATCACCGGTCTCTGTCTCAGGTGCCGGTGCCTCTCTCGTTAGCTTAGTGAGCCGGGAAAGGAAAAGCAAATTGTGTCCTGAGATGACCCCGGAAACAGTAAGAGACGTCGCCGCATCCCTTAATGTATCCATCCAGCACACAGACTGAGACACGCTCGGAGACAGAGATATTGGTACCAACTTTATTTTCCACCTCAGGACACAGGATGGGCTAAGGCACATACAGTTCAATTAAAATCACTGTCAGTGTTAGAATTACTGAGAGGCTTTATTAAAGTCAGATTGAATTATTAGTGCACTGTGTGAAGTTGCTGTTTGTGTAATGCAATTTGTAAAACAAACAAGAGCAGAACTTGCGCAAACACATACAATTTCTAAATCTTTCCAGATTCATTTACACTGAGTGCAAAAATTGTCATGTGTATTAATTTGTTCACATAGCAAATATGAAATCTAAAGCCAGTGTAATACATATATAATACACACACACACACACATGCACGCACGCACGCACACACACACGCACACACACACGCATAAACACATACACACGCACACACACACACACACACACACACTCCAAGGGTGAATCAAGAATTTCCCATTCTAAATGAACTTTTAAAAAAGACAAACACGTCATTGTTTGACATAATCTTTTTGCTTCTCAATACACTTTGTCCATCCGTCAACGAGCTTTCGTCTTCCCTCATTAAATATAGTTTTAGTCTGAGCCGCAAGTCACAAATGCACCGCTGTCTTCACTTCCGCATCAGAAGTGACTCTTCGTCCTCGTAGGGCTGCTTTCAGGGGACCCGTATAGGTGAAAGTCTGATAGAGTGAGATCAGGAGAAGAGTGCGGACGTGATTCGTCATGCAAGATCAGATGCCCTTGGATATCAGTCTTCTGCGTTTAATCTAAAGCTTAGGCTTCAGCTCTTCAGTAGGTATCTTACTGTAACGAGCAATGTTGATAGTTGTAAACGTTTTTGAACCACTGATAAAGTTCTTTTTTGGTATTATTATATTATAATTATTTAATGTTCTTAATTACTGATAATGTTCCCAATACTGGCTCTTGAGAATCCCAGAACACTGTAAATCCGATGGATTAAAGTACAGTCTGTCAAAAAGCAGTAAGCAGTAAGCCATCCTGTGGGGTAATCAATATTAACATTCTTAAAAGGAAAAGAGAAAAAAACAAGCAAAACAACCGTAAACAGATTATATATCATTTTCTTTTTAGATTTAATTCATACATAGGCTAAAAGTACTATGCATTCTTAATACAGGACAATTAAGAGCTGTTTTAGCAAAAATCTTATCTGAATAAATTTTTATCTGCATACTTTTGCAGTATTGTAAATGTGTGTCACTGTGGTTCGCAATTAATATTTAAACAGTTTGTGGGAGGCCTGGGGCCTATCCCAGGGGACCAGGGGCATGAGGCGGGATACACCCTGGTATACACCCATTAGCCCATTCTGCATGTCTTTGACTGTGAGGAAACCGGAACATCAGGAGGAAACCCAGCAAGCACGATGAGAACATGCAAACTCCAAGACAGGAATCAAACCCTCAACCCTGGAGGTGCGAGGCCACAGTGCTAACCACTATGTCACCATGCTGCCTGCATGATATAAATAGACATAATATGTTTAAGAGATTTGCTCGCTGCTAATCATTTATTACCCCCCTCCGTGAGGCTGAATACACCCTAGACGGAGTACTAATGCATAGCAGGGAACAAGTGTGCGCACACACACATACACTCATTAACACACTACGGGCAAGTTGGGAACGTCAATTTGCAGTGGGAGGAAACCAGAGCACCCGGAGGAAACCCACCAACCGTGCAGATTATTATTATTATTATTATTATTATTATTATTATTATTATTATCAGCTCTTTAAAAGCATTTTCCCTCCAGCATGTTTAAAATGCTTGAGGTTATATTTAGAACAGAGCTCTTCAAGTTTCATTCACCCCGACTAACCACCCAAAACCGGAAGTGACGGATGTATCATTTCACTGAATCCACTCTTTAAATCAAACCTGTTAAATGAATCATACTGTGATAGTGTTAATGTTTAGATTGGCTTTAATTAACATTACCATTATGCATTTATATATACACACACACACACACACACACACACACACAAGTATATATTCAAATGTAAAAACTTTAGGCTACTATTTTTTTGTAAACATTAATAAAAATTTTTTTTACAGAAAATAAAACATGAATAATGTAATATAACTATTCTTTCAATCTTTATAACACAGAATACATCCATATTTTTTTATTATTTATTAAAATCTTATTGTTTTATTTAAAAAATACATAATAAATAAATAAAGTATTACGTCCTTGACGTTTTACCGACGGGTGTGTAAACTTTTGCATTCGGCTGTACAGGCAGGCGCGCGCACTCGCTGCCCTCCTGAGGCCGCGCGCTGACATGCGCTCTGTTTGTGCGCATGCGTGCCCATGTTTGTTGGCGTGAAAGAACAAACACCGACTAACAAACAATATTAATTAAAGTGTTTTTTTTTCTTCTTTTTTTTTTACAGGAAAAAAAAAACATGTTTACGGTGATAAGTATCTGGATATTTGTAATGAATACCTACTTGTTCACTCTCCCCGTTTATCTCACGTAAGTTAAAGATTTTAAAAGATATTTTATCGAATTAGGAAGGTTCGCTTGGAACGTTAGCTTAGCATAAACGGAGCGCGCGAGGAGCTTAAAGTGTTTAAAGTGATCATTTCGTACAGAAAATAGTTATAAAGATATTTGCTTGGAAGTAATCATATGAGAGGTTTAATATTGAATGAAGAAATGTTGAGTGTTTGTGTGGAAAGTTAAACCAACAACAGACAATTTAATTGATTGAATTAATTGTTTATTAATTTAGGCAAATTGCCCTTGACATCTGTTATAGACAACAACTTATTATTATTATTATTATTATTATTATTATTATTATTATTTTAAAATGTATGATACACAAAATGTCAATTTTTTTTAGACATATTTTCATTATGATATTTAAGTGTGGTCATTATTATAAGTCATTATTTGAGTACTGTCATGTATTAATTGTATATTTTCTGATGAGTTATTATTCTGCAACCACAATGAGATCAATTTCAAGTCACTTTGTAACTAAAAATGTACTTATTAAATGTAAAAGTCTTCAATCTACTGCTTTTTTAAAATAAAAGTGTTAAACTATTTTCTAATTTCATAGAAAAAAACATTAAAGTGTACAAAATAAAACATGAATCATGTTTCGATCGAATTTGATCGACTCTATCAATTTCTAGTCACTTTATAACTAATACTTATTGAATGTAAAAAAACTTTAGTCTTCCAATCTTTTAGAAAAAAAGTTAATAAAACTGTACAAAATAAAACATTTTGATCAATTTTGATCAACTAAATTTTGAGTCACTTTATAGCCAGTAATTTAGCTATCAGTTGTACAAAGGACTAAATAATAATATAAATAATACAAATAATATTAATAATATAATTTTTTTTTTAAAAAGTATTAGAATAATACTTTAATAATGTCTTAGAAAAAACATTATTAATAATAAATTTAATAAATTTGTTTTTTTACATATAATATACTATGTTGACTGATTTTGATTGAATTTGATGGACTTCACCAATTTTGAGTCATTTTATAACTAATAATTTACTTATCAATTAAATTGATTAAAAAAAAAGTAAATTTTTAATTTATTAAAGTATTTATTAAAGTGTTGGAAAAATATTTCATGTACTATATCTATATCTATCTATCTATCTATATCTTAGAAAACATTAAACTGTACAAAATAGACCATGTTGATCATGTTGTTCAATTTTGATCGAATTTGACTAACTCAATTTCGAGTGACTTACATATCATATTTAAAAAAGAAAAACTTTGATCTACTAATTTCTTAGATTTTTTAAAAATTATTAATTCGAGACATTTTTAAAATTCTTTTTGTGTTTACTTTTAATAAAATTACTATTTTCTCCAGATAAAACAATCACATGGGGCACAACTTGTGAATGATTCATTCCCGAATCGACTCTCATGTAAATGATTCTTTGAATCTTTCTGTAGAGACTCAGTGGCTGCGAGCGCGCGGCTGGAGGGCAGCGGGGTCTCATGCGCACAGCCCAGTTCATGTGTACTGGAAGGTGGAAAATTTACTGGCTTTACTGGAACTTTATTCTTCATGTGAGTATATTTAAAATAATAATAATAAACATACAAATCATATTTTAATGAGTGAAGTTTAAAAGTTTCAGAGCTTTCACAGTGCTTTGTCGGGAAACTGGTTTATTCTGTATGGTCCTAATAATACAGTGTTAATGCAGACTAGTTTGGATTAAGACTAAGATTAATTTGAGCTTTAATTCTTTATCAGTGTTATGCTCAATGATTCAATTACATTCACTGTGACATTGAGTCACGTGACACCAGGGTCTAAAAACAGTCAGCTTACAGTAGTAGTAATAATAATAAAAGACCCTATAATATAAATATACACACCAGATCACAAGTTATATCTTTTATTTAGGATAGACGAGATAAATAAAACTTTTACACAATGCATATAATACAAATAAAAATATAATTATAGTAATAAAAGCGTGTGTGTGTGTATTCTGTCGTCATTCGCTTTGTTTATGTGCAGTATTAATTTCTGGAGAAAATATACTATTTGCTATGTTGTGAATTTTCATTTGCCTGGTCGTCTCCTGCCGCCGCCGCTGCTGCAGCTGCTATTTTGGGCCTTCGCTCCCTTGGCATTCTGTTAGGTCAGAGGTCACGTGTCTTTTTCTGGCCCGCTCTTGTGCGTCAGGTGCTTCTGGTCCAACAGAGCTGTCATTGCAAGGAAGGCATACGTTACAGACATGCGGTTATGTGTTGTAGGATATAACAAAGCCCAATAACGTATGTATTAGTGTGACTCTTACATCGGTCGCATGTTTGTTTCATTTCCTGCTGTCACATGATTCAATGTCACAGTTAATACATTTGTAAGACGGAAACCCTTCAGTAGTTATTTCGGTTAATTCAACTTTGGAGTGGTCACAGACATAGGAAAGCTTTAGATTTTTAGTATTAGTTTTAAAGCCTGGTAAAGAAAGACATTATTTCAATCTGGTAAAATGTTTATTATAATTAATGTTTTGTTGTTATTCGTCATATTAAGAGCTATCGTATTGTGTTGACTCAATAATAAATTTTTTTGTAAAAAAATTACCAGCTGTCAGCTGATTTATTGCACCTTTTTAAAAAGAAATTTCTTTACTTTTCGGCTCTCTTCAGAGAAGCAGCGAGACTTTTTAGATGCATCAACCTCTACCGGTGGTCCTGAAAAGAAACACAATACAAACTAATCTGTAACACTTAGTTCACATACAAGACACCAGAAGAGAGCAGAAAAGAGAAAGAATAAGTAAGTAAATAAATAAATAAAAGGACAAACAGTGTGTTTTGACACATAGTTCCAGTACTACTGGAACGTTTATGTTGAGAAAATGCTGGTTAAAAAGTACAATAAGGTAAATGGTAAGTTTATAGATAAATATAAATCTTTTTACAAATCAAAAATTTAACAAATCAGATATGAAAAAGAACGCTGTGCCGCCTTTGATATTATACATATCTGTTTGTAAGATCAGTTGATTATTACATTTGCTTGAGTTTTGTTTCAGCATATGCATGTATAACTCTGTTAATGTGTGTGTGTGTGCGCGTGTGCGCGGCAGATTATTGTGTACTGTGCTTGATGTTCTAGATGCCACAGCTGCTTGCGTGGTCACTTCTCTTGTTCGGCTTCCAACACAGATAAATATATTTCGACCTTTTTCCTTCCCAGTTCATTTAGCAGAGGTGAATATGCCAGTCTCACATGTTCATCTCTCATCTCTTTATCGCTTTCTTCTCTTTCCACAAGTCCCTTTAGTCTCTGTTGTGTCAAGGGATGCATATAATTTGTACTTTGCTCCATGACGTTTTATAAAGAAGACTGAATCAGGAAATAAGCTGCTTTTTCACAGAGCCACCAAAGTTCTTATTTTCCAGTTCCAACTTTATGGTGGTTTTCCACTAGTCAAGTTACATACTAATTGTAATGCTGCTAATAAAAAAAAAATTAAAAAAAACATCAACAAAAAAACATATTAAAAAAAACAGATTAAGAAACATTACAAATTACAGTTAAAGATATTACTTCATAAAAAATTTTTTCTGAATCTTTTCAAGTTGAACTTGACTTTTTGAACATCTAAACACAGATATTCAATCAGTGCATGTGAAATCTGCTTTTAACCTATAAAAGGTTTATGACGATGTGCGTCTCTATAGACGTGCCATGCCTTCATTCTATGGAGGGTCGAAATTCTCACTCTGGCTGCTAAAATCTTGTTATAAACCCCACCCCCTTCCCCTGTGTGACTGCTATATTTGCTCGACTGATCATGCTTTGGGTTTTACAGATATGACAAGCAAATCCTCTTGCACTAAAACACTTCACATCTTTTCGGCCTGTGTATCTTATCCTGTAGAGAGGTCTTGAGGATGATAGCCTTGGCCTGACTTGCACAAGCAGGTTGTAGGATCTCTCGTACAATCTCAGCTTCATATTAGCTTCATTGGCGTTGTACTAGCAGTATATTTCCTCCGCTATTTCCTTCTTAACTTTGTTTTACTTTGTAATGTCTGTATATAAATAAAGCTAAATGTCTAAGGCTTACTGAGTAAAAGGGACGTACAGTATGTCCGCAGGTCATGTGATGTCAGCTAGCTAACCTATACTGCGGTGTATATAAACAAAAATGACTGAACATTAAAAAGTAGGAGAACTGGGAACTGTTGTGAGATTTAAATATCATTTTGAAGCATCTACATTCATAGTTTTAGTGATTAAATAGAGATGTTTTTACAATATTTCTCCATAGCTCATAGTAATAAGCTGGTGATGAAACAGCTGTTTGTAGCTGCTATGATGTAAATGATGACAAGCTAACGTCGTGGTCATGGACATTCCACAAATTTAAATGTGACTTAAAATGGTTTAAAAAAGCGCCATGTATTTATTCATAAATAATAATAATAATAATAATAAAAAATTATTAGTGTGATTTCTTTTACATTGCCAACACAAACCCTTATTTTTATTTCAGGCTGCACTACACCACCCTGTCATGGATTACTTGTCTATTTGTTAGCTCACCCTGATGTGTTTTATTATTCTTTACATGCTGCATTACTGATTAACGGCCCGCAATAAAAGAATAATTTATTGTCATTATACGTATAGAAACGAGTAATATGTCCATTATTGACTGTGTTCTCTGACTCGTCTCCCCAGATTAACGGCATGTGTTAGTGGAGATCTGATTGGGTCTGTACCTTTGAGGTCGCCATGGCATCAGAGAGGACCTGGGAGGAGCCAGGCGAGGAGCGTGGTTCCCTCCCACTGGACATCGATGATGTCCATGTGCTGCTCCAAGGTCAGTTCATACATCTATTGCAGGGGATTTAGACATGTTCAACAACAAAAAAAACTAACAAAATCACAACCTATTTAAATGTCTAAGCCGGAACAGAGTAATAAGTGAATTTAACATCGAGCGAACCTGGCCGACATCAAACACGACAGCTTCATCATTTAGTCTTGACGGCTGCTGACTTTCCACTGTAACATAGTGATGATGTGTGGAGGCAATTTATAGAGAATGGCTTCATGAATAAACCAGAGGGCTGTTTTTACACACAGAGAAGGTCATTAGATTCATATAAATGTAAGATTTAAAGGATCAGTCATTAATCGATTAATTGCTCTGAAGAATATAAGTGATGTAGGTTAATTAAAAACGTTTCGCACAATATTTCTCCATAGCTCAGCATTTTTTCCTTTTGTTAATTCATTATTTTAATGCACTGTATTTTCTAAGGGTCATTGTATAAAGTTAACATTTTCTTAAGTGTATCTGTTAAAACTTCAGCTGAAATACGCCTGAGATAAAACGTTTAATCTCTCTCTTTTACTTCGCATCCGAACGAGTTGAACAATTATACTTAAATTATTACACAGTTGTATCACAGCCGTACAGATTTCGGTGCTCATCACCCTTGTTGTTTTTTCTTGTTGACTTGTCATGAGTCCAATCAAATTGTTGATTAAAATATCCTCAAAAAATTATGTTTAAATCACTTAAAATGTTTTGGTGTATATATTTAATTCTCTCTTAGCTCTCAGTGATTAGGGATTAAATTTGTTTTTAATTTTACACCAAATAATTTCCTACTTGGACAAAGTTATAGGCTATGTATCATAGATATAAAAATCGAACCTGTGTGGACTTGTGTGTGTGTGTGTGTGTGTGTGTGTGTTACCTGAAAGGTGTGGTTGTTCTTATTCACAAAGCTGATTCCTACATCCTGGTTAACAGCACTAAGCCCCGTGCTTGCATAATATTCCTGTGTTTTGGACTCACATGAACATTTTTGGTGGTTTAATTGTCATCCATGGATTTGCAAGATGAGGCACATCGCTGAACTATTTTTACCACAGCGCAGAAATGTGCAGTAAGTCTAAGATTAAAAACCAGGTGATCAGAGTGATTTTAGGCAAAATGGGTGAGTTTGCATGATTTAAAAATGATTATAGTTGCATGTTGAAGTGTTTTATTATGAGGGGAAAAATAGGAGTTCACACTAAATGGCATAAATTTTACTGAAGGATTGTCAAAGAAACGTTCCTGATGGTGAACCAACGGCAAAGTCTGCTGGAGACTATTATTAGGGTTTTAACGAGAGATGATACCCAGGGTGAATATTGGAGGGAAAAATAATTATATCTGAACAACTGGAAATGGGAGTGGGATTTGAACAATTTATTGATTTTAATTATAAATTTTTTAAACTTCTAAATGTTTACAGGATGGGTTTTTATTATATGTTTATTTTACTATACTATTTTACTATATATTATTATATTAATTATATTTTTAAAGGAAAAGGCTGTACTTGTTGGAAATCAGTTTTCCCAGTGAGTTAAAGATTGACACAGACCATACATGTTACTCAAAACTTTTATTACGTGTGTAAGGATGTGTGGTAAAATGAAGAGGAAAAATAAAATAAGTCACTATAGCAAATACAATGCAAATGAATATTAATGAGTATGCAAATATAATGGTCATGTAACAAGGTGTCAAAACAAACAAAAAAAATTTTTTGTAAAAACCTTACAGCTTCTTCTTCTTTTCCTTTTTCTGCGAGTTGGCTCTGTGTTCTCGCCATAATGGTTGTTTTAAAGAAAATTATAATAAGGTCTGCGGTCATGTGATATCAGTGCCATGGAAAGGGAGGTTGGCCCTAATTAGCATACTAAAAGTCCAGGCTGCACAAAAAAATTTGTAATTATTTTTTACACATAAATGTACAAGACCAAGACAATAATGGTATCATTTGTCATTTTTATAAATATTCTTCTTATTTATTGTGTACATGTATAGTCTAGTAGTGTAGACCTTAGCTTAATCCTATTTATTTATTTATTTGTTTGTTTTATTGCACATTTAATATAGAATCCTGAATTGTAGTTTTTAAGGAAATGGTTTGAGTATTGTACGATTCTCAGGGTATCTGGAAAAGTGGTTTTGCTCCATCTCTAATAATAATAATAATTATTATTATTATTATTGTTGTCATAATGATATTTGACAAATGATTGCAGTGACCGCTATAATTATTGCTCTCTTCTTTATCTCTTCTCTCACGCTCGAGTAATTTGGATCGCAGCCCGCTTACTAACATGAGCCAGCATCACCCAAGCCAAGGTCTTTAAAAAAAGCAAACACAAGGATGTGGTTTGACACTTGCTTGACTATGAAGCAAAAAAGTGAAAGCCAACTTGCTGTGGAAAAACCAATACTTAAATATGGATGCACCTCTTAAATAAAAAAATCTACTTGCCCTCATGCTTTGGTTCTCACACCACAAATCCCTTAGGTGTAAGTGGCACCTCTGTGTCTTTGCCTGGATTAAGTTTGCAGCGTGTTATTCATGGTGAGTGGGATCATGTATATCAGCTCTGGAGTGAAGAGATGCTTTCAGAGTTCCCTAAGTGTGATGGAGAGAAGAAAGGTCAGTCCTAAAGCGAACAAGAAGAGTTCTTAAGAGATCAATGTGTGTGAAATCATTTCATAAGCTTGTTTACAAGAAACCTTAAAAAAAGAAAAAGCCAGCGGTTCATCTGCAGTCCTGTATGAGAATCTAAAGGTTTACGTGTCTAGGATTACGGCCGGGCTTGGTAAAGAACCTTAACAAGAAAAAGGAAGTGGATTTTGGAACGATGGAAGCCGAATGCGAATTGCACCTGGCTCAGGACTTGACTGATTTTGCAGAGATTTGTAAGTGGAGAAGGAAGAACAGTGTGAATTATAGGAAGGAAGCGGGTAAAACGGGTAAACAAACAGAATTGTTTTGCATGCTGAAAGTTACATGGTGTGTGTGTGTGTGTGTGTGCGCGCGCATGGTGCCAGGTTGTAGTTGTACTTTGCCATTTCCTCACACTATCCTTCTAGAAAATAATTTATTTGAGATCAGCAGAACTGTGTTTGAAGCATCGGATCAAAACTGTCCCGTCATGTGTTTGTGAAAAGGCCTGAAATTAACTAAATAAGCTTAGTAGCTTTACAAATACACTGTACTTTATCTTTATTTCTGTGGAGGTACCACCAAAGGAATATTTCTCCTTCCTGTTAGTATGCATATGTATACATAGAAATATTTTAGTGTGTGTAGTCGGACCTCAAGGATCACCGAAGTACCTTTTAAAGCCTTACTTTAAGAGTTTTTTTTTTTTTTGAGACTGGAAATAACAATGCTTCAAGACTAATCAATTACATTTAATCAATTTCCTTCTGGGATAAATGAAGTTCTTTGAATCTTAAATCTTGAATTGGATTAATATAAAGTGGAAAAGTCAAAGATGGAGTGTTTGAGCATATAGTAACTCACCTATTTCTTTAAACTTTGCTTTGCAGATGTGAACACTGATGTGAATTAATTAAGGAAGGATAATCTGCTTTTAATCTGCTCTTAAATCCTTAAGAAGTTCTTAATTTTTCTGTTTTCTTCCCTCAGTGGAGCAGGAACAGATTCAGAAGAGAACCTTCACCAACTGGGTGAATGCACAGCTATCCAAGGTGAGGTCAGGGTGGTTAAAGTTTAAACATGTTATCCCAAACCTCATTACACTGAAGTGTGTTTGTGTGTGGTGTCATATTTTCCTACTGATCGTTCAAGACAGACTTAAAAATAACAATAATATCATCTCAGTATTTATGAAGGGTTTTAATTTTATCTCTAAAAGTCGATAAAGTTAATTAAGGGTTATTTTCAATACTCTGCAACCATTTTTAGAGCCAATTTTTATTATTCTCATTTACAACAATTGAAAAAAGTTTCGCCTTCTCTAAAGTAAAGGTCATTTCTGCGTAAAGTGTGGGGGCTCAGGATAAATATAACCTGCTGTGGAATATAAAGATGGACAGCAACAGGAGTTAGCCACACACACACACACACACACACACACTGCTCTAGTCTTATTTTGACCTACAAGTCAACCTCTGAATTATTGACACTCTTCAAAATAATTTGGTGAAAAAATATATATTATCTTTCCTCCATTATCTTATGAGAAAAATAGCAGTTACCTGTTAATATTTAGCAGTTATGGAAATTACATTCTTGAGGAAATTGTACACAATTGGACACATAAATTATTTTAAAAAGTCTGGATCTGTTGAGAATTGCCTGAAAATAGAGCATTGCATGGGTTGATCTTTTTTTTTTTTTTTTGCCAATAATTTTATTTCTTTCATGTCACTCAAACCAATACACAAACCTGATCTCAGTACAGCAGCATAATGTTTTGTAGAGGTTTATAAATAAGCACAGAAGCTGAGAAATGTCACGGCTGCTTAGGCAGAGATTCACAATCTTTCTCAAACACACACACCATTTATTATTATTTTTTAACCTAGATTATTTTTTTAATTCAATAGTTTGTTTTTTTCCCCCATATCCTTCTAAACTGCTTACAGAAAAAAGCCTGAAATAAAGTGTATGATCTTATGATAGAAGCATTTATTTTTATGGAATAACTTTCAGATTCAAATGGATTAGAAACTGTTTACGAAGGTATAAATGTATTGTAGTTAACATTATATATATTATATGTGATATTCATTTGTTAAAGTGATTTAAGTCTCAAGATGGATAAATAAACAATTAAATAAAAGAACAATTAATAATCAGAGATTGCAGAGTATAGGATGCTTATATTTGTGTTTGTAAGTGTACCAGGCTTACTATAATGCTGTTTGTTTTTTCGTAAATGCAGAGTTAGTCTCTCTGTTGGATTTAACCAGGTGTACTCTTTTTCTTCTTCTCTCAGAGGAGGCCTCCTGTGGCTGTGCTGGATTTATTCAATGATTTCAGAGACGGTTCCAGATTGCTGGACCTGCTGGAGGTGATGTGTAGCCAGAGGCTGGTGAGTGTCTTCCCCAAATCTGTACATGCAAATATCGAAAATAATACCTCAGACAGTGAGAGAGCATCTTGTTCAAGTGTAACAGTAACAGTACAAGTGTATTTTGTACTGTTTGATTATTTGGATAACTGCTTCATGTAAAGAAATAAAAGTCTGGCGTTTTAGTCAGTGGTGTAAATTTGTTAGTGATAGTTGCAAGCATTTGTGTAGGACCTTTTGACCTTGTGTTGTCCTAAAACTCTTTCTGTAAAGTGATACATGCTTGAAGCTAAAGGAGGTGATCTTGACTGAGTGAATGTGATGCCTCACATGCTTTAAAAAAAAAAAAGTATTATTATTATTATTAGTGAAATGGTGTTTAGAATTGGCATTCATACTCATTTAGGTTATTGAGTTCCTACAGATACAAATTTAAATGTAGCGCAAATAACGAGCAGCATTAAACTATAAATTACAGCGTTACTTTCTGATAAAAGTAACTAGTTCGATTCCCGGGTGATGCTGTAACCTCTCGCAGCCGGAGGTCTAGAGAGAGCTGATTGGCCGAGCTCTCTCAGA
>JAOVVB010054496.1:0-14574 GCA_028570985.1 Heterobranchus longifilis
CAATAAAAATGTTGGGATAATCGCGAATAACGCGAATATCCTCACGAATTGACTGCAGTTTACTACAGTGTTCTATCTGTGATGCAATAAATATATTTGTTTCTTAAAAAAAAGTTGTCATGTTTTGACGAAAAAGTTTTAATGTTAAGAGAAAAAGTCACAATTTTATGAGAAAAAAAGTTGTAATGTTTTGAGGAAAAAAAAGTCTTAATGTTTAAAAAAATAAAAAAAAAATAAAAAATTCACAATTGTATGAGGAAAAAAGTTTTGAGAAAAAAAGCAAAATGTACAGTAAAGTGACTCCAGTGTTTTGTTGATTATCTGGATAATATCGTAAATCACAAGATAATCGTGACATTAAATTTTCATATGGTCCCATGCCTAGATGCTCTTTTCCCTGTGACACTGCTAACAGTGGCTCTTCACCACAACATTTCAGGACTTAGTAGTCCTGATGTTTTTACATTTTGATTTTGCAGCCTGTTGTTGTGTTGCTGTGCTTTGACTCTAATCCATGCTCTTACCTCTTGCAGGAGGTCAGGGGCCAATCGGAGGAGAACGTAAAGGAGGTGAGCAGCTGCCCTTCCCACGAGGCCCCCATTCGGGTGCAGAGCAGGGCAGGGCAGGGCGGCGGCCCGGGGCTTTATAAGGTAGTGAAGACCGGCCCCTCTGGTCACAACATCAGAAGCTGCCCAAACCTTAGGGGTATCCCCATTGGAATGTTAGTTCTTGGCAACAAGGTCAAGGCCATAGGCGAGGTACGCATTCACCCCAAATAATGCAATGTGTTTTTTTTTGTGGCTAGAGTTGAATAAATCAGTCTGTTTAGATCACGTAATGTAATAGAAATAATGTCAGTAGATTTTGGCCTCAGAAATTAGAGCTCCCTCTTTTTGTTTTCCTCAGCTGAATTGATTTTGAATGTAAAGAATGTAATCTCTCTTTCTAACGGGAATACATCTTCTGGGTGTGGGTGTGTGTTGTGTATCTTTCCACTCGAGGTCTTCTGCGGCTGCAACATTTTTCGCGTGCTTCCTGATTTTTACTAATTTCAGTTTGTCTGTAAAATCCATTGCAGTTTCAGGGTGTCAATATTCAGCTGCTCTCGAGACTTCTCAGTGGAAGTGTGTGATCACAACAGAATGCTGGAGCCTTCCTGTGCCTTGACTTGTATCTTTCTTGCACTTTTAACGATCCTGACCTGTCAATAACTTTTTGGTACTTTTTGAACTTTCTAAATTGTCTTTGGCGTAGTGATGAGTGGAGCCTCCCCTCTTTTGGATATGACCTGTCATTGGCTGCTGTGGTGTGTCATGCTGTTCAATAGTTTCCTCTCTGAGCCTGTACTGGAATGCCCTGTCTTGAGATCTGAGAGGTGCAGCCTGCACAATACTAATACTTGCTATCTATGTCTTGTTTTTCCAAAATGATAATATTTCAGGGAATTGAGAAAAAACAACCTCATGCATTTACCTTTCAATAAGCTCTTAGAGTAAGTTTTTTATTTTTATTTTAGCTACATCAGTTTTGTCCCGCAGTGTCTGCTGATACACAAAAATCAAATTCATGTGATCTACTGCTGTGGATTTTGTATGTGTCAATCAGATGAATTGAATGTTTGCATGTTAATGATCTATAGTTTGTGTTATGGTTTTGTCTGTGCTGTAATAACATGGATGTACTGAGGTTGATATGGAAAATGGCTTTTTTTTTTGATAGATGAGGGATGACAAAGTGTGTGTGTGTGAGTGTGGATAAAGAGTGTTGTTTGTGTATCAGGTGGTCAACTCAGAGGGCACGTGGGTGCAGCTGGATAAGAACAGTGTAGTGGAGTTCTGTGAGAGCGATGAGGGAGAGGCCTGGTCGCTGGCCAGAGACCGCGGTGGGAATCAGTACCTTTGCCACGATGACGGTAAGCCACACTCTCAATGGGGGGGACTTTTTTTTTTAACCTCAAAATGTGATCAATAAAGTTTTCTAAAGAGGTATATGGATGAGGGTGGGTTGTGTTTTGGGCTGTCCTCGACTAAAGAAGTTCTTAGTCGACTAATCGATTAGTTGATTTAATCGACAGATCTGTAAAACTGAGTTTCTGCACAAATAATCATGCAAACACTTTAAATCTTGTGTTTACCAGAGATGTGCTCATAAGTCTCTTGGAAATAAGTCATTTAGCATGAAAAAAGTATAAAAAATGATGTTGACTAAGACCAAAACGTTTGACCAAGTTTATGATGAGTAGTTGATAAGGGTGTAGGAATAAATTAGTGTATCCTTTTCGAACATGTAAATTTCAATTTGTGTTGTTTGAGAATTTACTTGAGTTTGTTGTGCAGCTTTATTGTTTATTTAAAGGGCTGAACAATTAATCGGAAATTTTATCGTAATCGCAATATGGCCTAATGCAGGAGGTGCAATATTTGTTAAAGGCAAAATATGTCATAAATACCAAAAAATACCATTTTAAATTAAATATCGTGGTGCTCCAGAGATGTCCCGGCCTACACGTCATATTCGACAGATTTACGAAAACATCATTTTTTGGTACAGATCCCTGCAGAAATCTCACCATGATTATTTTAACCCTTTTTTTTTTTATTTACATGTTCGAAATAAATTTCATTTCATTCCTTCAATTGTAACATAATTAAATCTGCTCTTACAGAACAAGCGCTGCTGGAGCACGGGGCCCAGACCCCTCCACCCAGCCCGTTCTCTGTGCAGGCCTTTAACAGAGCCACAACTTCAAACGGAGCGCAGGGTTTTGACTACGGCATCTCCAACAACAAAGGTGAGGCCAGCTTGATGCAGAGTTGTTTTTTTTGTTTGTTTTTTTACAGACAAGCTTTCTATAACATATCCTTAATCTGCATATCACTTTGCTTTCAACATCCACTTTGCTTTATGCTGTTCATTTACGTTGGAAGTTGTAGGCTGTAGTTGGGAGATTTCGAGCGATGTTTTGTCATTACTGATGTATACCTCACCTCTGACTTCACCTTCTTTATTATTCCCCTCTCTTTCTGACTTCTCCCTATGCTTTGGACTGAGACCTTTTCTCATAAGTTGTTTGATACATTACCCCATGTAGATATTTTCACCATCTTTAGTCGTGCAGTTACATCACAATAGCAAGTCTGATTTCCTCTTTCATTCAAAACAAGAGGGAATTAAAACTCACAATTGATAGCAGCGTATCCTCAGGGTTATATGTGATCCAGTATGGGTCAGTCAATCACAGGTGCCATCAGTCACTGATCTATCATCTCTTTTTATTTATGCATGCTTTTTTTTTATTGTGTCTACTGTTGTTATTTCATGCCTAACATCTCTGCAGTGTTGGGCATATGTCTATGTGTGTGTATGTGTGTGTGTGCGTGTGCGTGTGCATGGGCCAGTCAGTGTGCTTCTGTTTATTTACTCTGGGCTCGGTTTAGTTGGGCGTTGTGGTGGGCGAGTCCAACACGGATAAACTGGCCCTGAACACGAGTCTGTGGTTTCACCCTTTACCCTTTGTTGCCTTAATTTAGTCTCTCAACTCGGGCTCAGACTACAGGAGTTTCAAAATCCTAAACGACTTTTAAATCACCGACATAAGGAGGAATTTCACAGATGTTCTTTCTAATCTCAAACATACACACACTACAGGATATTATTATTCGTGCAACAGGCTTATTTGCCAACCCTCCCGATTTTCCAGAGAGATTCCTGTTTTTCATCACCTTCTCCCATCTCACAATTTTCCGTATTTCTCCCAATTCGTGACAAATTCTCAGTCTTTCTTTTCCTTTTCGTTATCACAACCTGTTTCTGGCACTGTACAGCATGTACAAGCCTACGACTCTTAAAGTCTGCTGTTTCCACTCAGACAAAAAATTACAGCTACACCAAATGTCGTTTCCTGGCATGCACGTGATGCAGAAGAGAGCTGCTCGTGCCTCGTCCTCCTCAGTGAGTGAGAGACAGAGAGAAATGGAGAAAGACAAAGAAACACAAGAAGAATTCCCGTTTCTTACAGAAAGTTTTAATGCCAGAAATTCATGCAATTTCACGTTCAAGTATTTCACATAAAAGTGCTGTTGCAGTGCACCTATTATTTTGTTATTTTCAATCTTTCAAAGTCACCACAATGCAAGAAACAAAGTCTCTGAAACTCACATTTTTCTGGGTATTGAAATCCTCTGTATTTTTGAGGTCTTAAGGTTGGCAAGTATAGCCACAGGGAGTAACGCTCCACCTCACGCGATCTCTCTCATGTGGAATCAGATGTAAACAGAACGGAGACTGATGAGGTGCGACACCTTGCTGTAAAAATGCTTTGCAGTGAGAAAAAAACAAAAGCAGAGGGCTAAACGAGTCTGAGTGGTTGGGAGACACGGTTAACACGGGTTGTGTATTCTTCAGCGAGAACTGGAGGGGAGATTTTACCTGTCGGTTTTAATACCTGTCAGCAGTCGTACGCTCGCTAACGTTAGCCTCAAGGGCTAGACTGTTTACCTTTGCTTGGCAAAACCGTCAGCTGCTCTGGGACTAAACTCCTAAATATCAAACATGGATCTGTAAAGTGCTCACATTACCAGATAATCTGGGCTGATCGTCGGTACCGAGCAAGATCCCGGACCTGATTTCTCCTCTGATTGTCTGAAAGGGTGAATCACGGAAAAATCGTCCCAAAACTCCTGTAGTCTGAGCCCGGCTTTAGAAAAACATTTGATCATTTACATAATCCTTGTTTTCTTAAAAATATATCACCTGAATAAACTCATCAATTCTGCTACACCATCAAAGATTGGCTGGCCCCAAATGTGTCTGTGTATCTTTCTGCCTGAAATCATGCTGACGCTGTTTCAATTGTCTTTCAAACGGCTTACTTCTTCCTCGCTGCTTTAGAAAGGAGGCTTACCTGTTAGCCGTGCTAATCAGAGAACCATGGTTATTCAGATAACACAAAGTTATCGTACTGCTACTGCAGAAGAAAGGCTCCCTTCACTCTGGGTAAATGCCAGATGCAGTTTTGCACATTTGTGTTTTTGTTAGGCAGATCACGAGTCTGATTGCCTCTAATGATCTTTTACTGTGCTAAATGCAAATCTGTGTAGACCTTACCCCAGACCAGAGGGTGAAACATCCCTGAATCTGTTTGCTGCACAGAACGCTAACATGCTCTTAAGCCTTCTGTATGACTGCAAATGTTTCTGTTTTAATATGACCAGTAGAAAGTAGGGCTGTCCCGAATACCATTTTTGGGGCTTCGAAGCTTCAGTGAGAATTACCCACAAATATTCAAAGATTCAGTGAGAATTACAGATGAATATTCAAGGGTTCAGTGAGAATTACCCACAAATATTTGAAGCTTCATTGAAAATTACCTACAAATATTCAAAGCTTTAGTGAGAATTACCCACAAATATTCAAAGCTTCAGTGAGAATTACCCACAAATATTCAAAGCTTCAGTGAGAATTACAGACGAATATTCAAAGATTCAGTGAGAATTACAGATGAATATTCAAGTGTTCAGTGAGAATTACCCACAAATATTTGATGCTTCATTGAAAATTACCCACGAATATTCAAAGCTTCAGTGAGAATTATCCACGAATATTCAAAGCTTCAGTGAGAATTACCTACGAATATTCAAAGCTTCAGTGAAAATTACAGATGAATATTCAAAGATTCTATGCTTCAAACAAGCTTCTCTATCGTCTAGATAGTGCTATCACTCTTTTGACGACGCAACGTCTCCTTCCTCTTTATCAATCATTTCATGGGCTATTTGGGGTTTCTGAGGTAATGCATATATAATAATTACAAGACAAAAATAAATGCAGCATTCGAATACTGATTTGGACGTTGAATACCATGGCAACAGTAGAGGCTTCGAATCATTCGGGTCAGCCCTAATATGGCAGTACACATTATAGCATTTATCTCATTTTAGTATTCTTTTTGGTCACTTTAATTAAATTTGCATCATGATATCATATTTAAATAAATTAATAAAGACAGTGGTTTACAAAAAAATCAAGCGATAATGAAATGACAAATATTGTAAATTCAGCAAAGTATAGAAGATAAAATGCCAAAAAATATATAAATAGATTCACAACTGAATTCGATGTTGGACTATACATGCAGCATTTTTCCTGGCTTAGAATTGGCCTTTAGGAGGTAACTACGCACAAATGCATAAAATATGTGTAAAATGTGGATGAGAGGGGATTTGACTGTTGGAAGTTAAAGATGTTGTATTTAAGTTTATGTTCTGTTTGTTCAACAGTTTGATAAATTGCTATTGAACACTTTCAGAGAGGATTTTAATTGCTATTTTTATTCTCAATTCTTATCATTTTGGTGCTGGTGATTTTGCTTTGGGGGTGGCTAAATCCTCTTTGGGGGGGCACCAAAGAATCCTCTGCAGGAAAAACCCTGACATGACAACACAACAGCACAGGTCTCTTCAATTAAATCAAATGCAATTGTATAGTTTTATTCATGACATCTGGTCAGGGACGAGCATCAAACTGAATTAACATTTTGTTTCATTATTCTGTTTGAATCACTGAATATAAATCTGATTCAGAGGTCTGGAACCAATCCAGAAATAAAAATGCTCTTTTGTTTGTTTGTTTGTTTGTTTTTGTATTTTTGGTGGACACAGATTTTAATGATTATTTTTAAAGCAGTATCCTTAAGAAATTATTGTGTCCATCAAAAAGAAAAACGAAATATTTCTTAAGTTCTGAATAGAAGATTTAAAGCAAAAATGTAATGAAAATCCTAAAATAATATAACTGGTAGCTGGATGAGCTGTTATGTCTTCAGAAGTGAAAGGGTTTTCTTTTAGCACTAAATGATACTGTATACTCAGTATTCAGTGCTTTGAGCATCCCCCCCAAAAAATCCATTGACCTCCATTGTATTGGAGTGGACACAACTGCAGGTGTTTTAAAATGTCTGCATATTTGTTCAGAATCAGAATGATTTATTAATGACCACACGACCAAGGTCGGTGGAATTTGCTTTCGGTCCAGTACAGCTGTACAAGCTCAGTGCAACAGTGTCATGAATAAGCAGAAACATAAATAAATAAGGTTATTTGTTTATTTAGTGGACAGTGCACATTTAACAACATCAATGTAATTGTGCCACGGTAAGATCAACACCTAATTTGCACCCATAGTTACAACAATCTGAGACCGACATAGGTCGTTTGTACAAGTAGCTTATTAAGACTCACAGTTTATTGCGGCGGCAACCTCTAATGGCCGTAGTAAATATGACAGGAGCAAAGGAGGAAGTCAGGTGATGTAGTATAAAGAAAGAGAAAGTCTGCGTCGGGAGGAAATCGGGGTGGATGGATGGGTCAAAGAAACACAGGACTTTCACCCAGGACGTCACCAGTTCGTGTCCAGTTTGAAACCAAAAGTCAATGTTGACTTATTTCAAGTTAACTTGTAAGTAAAGTTACGTACGTAACTATGTTACATAACTATGTTACATGTAAGTACGTCATGTTCTATTCCATGTACTGTAACTGAAGTAACATAACAACTTTACTTATTTTAACCCAAACCACTTAAACTTATCCAAATAATTTCGGTGCCTAAACCTAACCAAAGTCAACCGTTTCACAACGTTAACCACATGTTTAAAACTGCAGCTGTTACATCTGAGGACGTGTTGATCTCCTGCCACCGGTGCGGGTGCTAATTTAGGAAATGCTCCTGTAGGTCATATTCGAGGGTAGGAACAAACGATGTGGTCGTCTGCATTGGTATAAATTAAACTACGGTTAAGAAAATAAAGATTTGTTGGTCAAAAGAAATTGGTCAAATTCTATTTAACTACTGTACATCATTGGATTGACATGCTACACTAACTTACTGACTGTGTTGTTATAGTTACTTTGAAATTCACATTTACCGTTTCGAAAGAGCTACACAACTGAAAATCATAAAATGATTAACATAAAATCTGTGGTCCTAAAAGAAGAGGACATCTTGAAAATTAACAACTGAATATAGCCTGCCATAAAAAAAATGCATAAAATGGAATTGTTTCTATAAAAGTTATCATAGAATAGTTACTAATATTGTGGTTCATATGTGTCTTATGTATTAAAACTAATAATGTCAACGTGCCAGTACTCCTCGCTCTCACCTCAGCAGCATTTTGACATGAACATATTTCATCATTAATACGAAGATGTACACATCTACATCAACACATCTTATTCAACATATTTTTCTGGAGCTATGTAATTCTAAAACTGTTGGAAACTTGGAGAACTTGGAAATCTGATTGATCGCAGGTGTAAATTGATGTACAGTACAGTATATGATATGCAAAAGACATTATAGTATGTGACACGGTAAAAAGCCTGAAGAAATGTAGAAACAGTGTCACTATTCAGGCTGGTCTCATTCCATGTTCATAGTAATTACTACTAAAAGTAATGCATTGTAATTTGGACGTATAGCACGTAATTGTGAGACATGCGGCCCAGGTTTAAAAGACACAAAGACACGTTCTGGGTGGGCGGCACAATCACTGGACAAAGGACTTTCACCTCGGAGACCAGAGTTCGAGTGTATCACGTGGCCGTCACATGTATTTAAAATGGATCACAGATGTAGGGATTTTAATGCCAATCCCTGTGTTTTTTTACTGACCATACCAAGTTGCCTAAACCTAACCAAGTGTATTTGTTGTCTAAACCTACCAAATTAGTCCTGTTTCACAACGTTAATCTTGACGTTAATGACGTGTCTGTCACGCGACCGGGACATGTTTTTAAAAACGGGACACAAGTTTGTATGATATTATACGAAGTGCTGTGCAATACTTTTCTTATGACATTATACGAAAAGGTTTAGAAGAATCTGTTGCACTATTACAGCAAGCAGCACCTGTGAGATGTATTTGGTATTATAACTTTTATAACACCATACTATGTCATTAAAATCAGGACCAGCTGGGAGTTTACAGTTGGCAAAAAACAGTGATGCGACAAGTGCTGGACTGACAT
The DNA here is from genome assembly GCA_028570985.1 of Heterobranchus longifilis. Lineage (NCBI taxonomy): Eukaryota > Metazoa > Chordata > Actinopteri > Siluriformes > Clariidae > Heterobranchus > Heterobranchus longifilis. The sequence goes on from JAOVVB010054496.1 coordinate 9,030, forward strand.
CTCCATGTCCAAACCCCTCTGTGTAAAAATGTAGTTTCAGTGAGTGAAAATGGCAACAACCGGTGGCTCCTACTGTTTGGCATCCTGCCAGATGTTTTAATATCCAACCATACCTTTTCTGAGCAAACACAAGCAATTATCACTTTTCAAACTACGTCCAGTCAGTCTAACAATGCAGTTAACATGAACACACACTACATATAGCCTACACTGCCTCAAATCAACAACTTTGTCAGATAAATGATATAAAAGACACAAAATCTCTGAGTCTGTGGGTACTACTTGTCTGTGGTCAAATGTACTATAACTCCTAAACACTTAAACTGATGTACTGAATGTTGACTTGCTGTAGCATGGCTGCACTGGTTCTTTTCTGGGCATCAGATTGGTGTGACGCATGTATCGCTCTAATCTCAACTGATTTCACGTCCTGATTGGATCCTACCGCCTTTTCCTCACGGTTCATTGGGCAGCAGCACAAATGACACGGCTAAGAGAACATGGGAAAGTAGAAATGTATCCCCTATAAGGAGAATCTACAGATTTGATATACAGCATAGGATTTCACTACATACATAACAGAAGAAGAAAACCTGTCGGCCTGCACTGATTGGTAGTCAATGTTAAAGATAGAAAGCAGTGCGGCTGTAAGCTCGCAGCTTCCGGTTTTTAAACGAGATCTCGAGGTCTAAATTTAACATAATGAGCAGGGTTTTATTGCTGTAAGGGATATGTTTCTCCTAAAAAAAATCTGATTTTTTAACACTGTCAAATCAGAGTGCCAGCAGGTTGAAATAACAGATTTCCTTTCCTTGTGTTATTGGCACAGCGTGGTGGCTTTCATGGGAGAGGAGCACACAAAGGAAGTGTGAGATAAAAATGAACACATTAGAAAATGAAATACCGTATCTAAAAATGTCTCTCATTAATTTCTTCTTGGCTGAAGGAAATACCATAATAATGACATGAATTATTGATATGTGTAATAATTAAAAGTGTGTCAACTACAACTTTTGTTTTATAATGTATCATTTAATGAACTGGTTTTTAAAAGTGAACTAATGTGTAAGTATATAAGCTGACACACCCCATAATGTATAAGCGTTAAGGTTGAAGGTGTTTGCTTTGAGCTGCGGAGGCGGTGGGCACGGATCAGCCTCGGCCCAGACAGACGAGTAAACACAGACCAGAGGCTTTGTCTGTACAGATTAGTCAGCTAGCACGTTTACCATTCACCACTACCAGTGTCGGGGATTACTTACAGGATGACGGGATTGCAGCTTTTGGAATAAAAAAAAAAAGGTAGCACTTTGAGACGGTTGTAATAACTTGAAATAATAATCTGAATTAAGTGGACAATAAAAGTGAGTCTTAAAATCAATCCTTAAAAATAGAGAAATTCAATTATAATCACTATAATGGATAATTATAATCAATAGCATCACTAAATCAGCTTCCTTCCTATTCTACAGATTGGGAATAATTAAAACAATTAAAAAAATGCATTCTCTCCTCATTTTTACGTGATCGATTTAGAAACACTGGATACTACTAGGAGGACACTGTGCATTCTGCGAACTCTGACCTCCTTAGTATTAGTGGCTTATAATGTTGGTGATCTTGGAGCTTATTCACCTGTTCTTCTGTCTGTGTGGATAAGAGCATACGTTAAATGCTTAAACTGGACTAAGGTGGAGATCTGATGGATTACTGTAACCTTTTTTAATGATGATGTTGAAAAGGTTATTTTCTTCTTCCTGTCTAAGTTGTTAAATGCTGACATTAAATCTAACGTGTGTTTATGTCCTCAAATTGTATAGCCTCGCACGCCCACACAGGTGATTAAACCTCTTCTCAGGACTGTGTGGGCGTGTGCAGATGGCCTATGACTGACAAATCCCTCACTCTCTTCTGGGACACCTTTGCGTTTCTCATTGGTCCATGGAGTTTAGTGACATCACATCATTTCCAGCATAGCGCCATCTGACCAAGGCTAAATGAAGGCTGAGAAATGGGGTGCCTTCCAATATGCATACTACCATACTATTTAGTGTGCCAGAAAAAAATTTAGTCCCAAAAATACCAGGATGTCCTACTGCATCGGGTCGCGTTTTGCAGTATACTCAAGCCAGCATGCTTTTCTGGCTATTCTGACCGACAATCCTCTGCACAGCATGAGCAAGAGGCTCAAAGTTCAAGGTGCAATGCAGTGGTGGACAGTACATTTACTTTATTACTGTACTTAAGTACAGTTTTTGAGTATCTGTACTTTATTAGTATTTTTAGTATTAGTTTTAATATTTTTCTTTTTAGACGTATTACTTTGACTCCACTACATTTGAAAGACAAATATTGTACTTTTGACTCAACTACATTTCTATGAAGGCTCTTTACATTTGCTTTGAAGTCAGCGGATGAATTTTCTTTTCTTTTCTAAAATGCAAGAGGCAATACACTGTGTTCCTGCAGTTCTGCGTATGGTTTGTTTGTCCAAGTCGTGTTGCCGTACCTTTATCTCGCACATGTGCAAACTCAGATTGGGCAGCTCTAGAGCCAGGTAGAGTTAAGTAAAGTTACTTTTTTTTTTAAATGAAAATGATCATGGCTGTCAGTTTAATTGTGTTTCTATGGGCATGTCCATAGGCTTTGCAGCATATTTGACAATTGTTTTATTTTACAGGTTCTACAAGCAAGTCAGTGCATTCAGTGGGTTGTTTCAGAGTCATTATGTTCTGTAATTGTATTGTGACAATACACAACGTTGAGATAAAAAGTACTTTGAATACTTAAGTAAAAAGAAAAAGTGTGCGATTTGGAATGCAGCAAAGGTCTGTGACCCCATGGGAGCTAAGGACTATGACACATGCGCAGTGTAACTGGAGGGTTACAGCAGACAGCGCGCAGGTGTTCTTTGGGTGCACTCGGCCTGAAAAAACTTTTTGAGTATGCTCGAATGGATGGCGGTCGATATACATATCTTTATTCTTCGTGTAAAAAAATATGATCGTGCACCAGCTATTGAGCCTTTTGGCAAGTGCAGACCAGATTTTACTGTGCATATGTTGTACCTCAATGATATGACGCAATATTGGATGCCGTGACTTCTCCTATTTTAGCCTCCTTGTACCTGACTGGCGGTCTAACCAGCCAGGCTGATAGAAAACCCATGTGAGGGTGTGTGCAGAGCCTTTGTGTGTTCCTGATATATTCTCTTCTTTTCCCTCCTTTGAGTATTTATTTACACGTAGTATATTTAATGTTTCAGGAATCCCTTGGCATTTTGAGTTGCACTTTGTCTCCACTAGACATTTGTCACATAGTGTTAAATTTCCCTTTTTAATGGCTTGTTAGAGAGCATGCAGCTATCTGCGCTGTAGAGAAAGGTTTCCACTGCTAACAAGCAATTGCCAGACCTTTTTCAACAAAATGTGACAAGTTCCTGGTGAAGAAAAATAAGCTAAAGAACATGGAAATGCTACAGCCTTTTGTTAACTCCAGAGGAATGGGACACAGTGTTCTGTATGAATGTAATTAAACCAAAAACATATACCATAAATAGGATGAAATAGAATCTACAGAAGGGGAGAAACCTGAATAAATGGGACATAGCAAAGTCACTTCAAAACAGGACACTCAAGATCACTGAATAGTTCCATATATATGAAAAGCATGTGAATCATATGCCACGGCTTTTGCAGCCACCTGCTCTTAACCAAATCGAACACCTCCCCAACATCATCAGAACACCAAATGAGGGAATATCTTTAAAGTCAAGCTGAAACGGAAGTTAGAGCACCTTTAGTTTCCATGCAGTGACGTATTTCCCAGAAAAACAGAATATTTGCACTGGAATTCAAATCCCTCGCATTTGATTGGACCCCTGAAAAGAGGGCGGGGCTAGAGGATTTTTGTTATGCAAGTTACTTAAGTTACATCATCGAACTCTGGTTAAAACCCACCCGGTTTTTGTTGGCCTCGAACAGTGGTCTGCTGCTGTTACACGCCATCCACCGTCCCCTCAGAAACTCAGCTCTTATACCTGTGAGCAGAACTACACCACTTTAGAAACATTGATATGATATATGATGTTATATGATTTAATATACAAATGTTACATATCCGTGGTTTGCAGAAACGTTGCCAACATTTTATTCTGCCGACTGGGCTGGTTAACCAGAAACATGATTGTTTCCTGTTTTATTTGGAAAGATTCAGAGTCCTGAAATGATAAAACTCACACAATAGTTTGCAAGAAAAACAAAGATTAGATGAATGTCTGAAAGACATAGCAGAATCTAGTTTTGTCTTATTTTCTACACTGGTAATTTTGTGACCCTTATTCATCTCACACACCCCTGGCGTGGGTCCTGATTCCCCACTATAAGTCTGCATCTGCCCACTGAGCAGTTCCTCTGTTCCACTGATTATAGTCTCGAGGGAAGGGGAGCGCGTTTCATATGAACTCTCCTCGCCCTCAGAGGGTTCAGCATTTGGACCGGCAACCTGGTGTTCACACCTCTCAGCAGACGTTTGTAATCTGCAGCCTCCCCTGGCCAGGCATCGACTCACACAACAGCTGAGTGTGCTGAGAGGGTTTATTGCCTTTCTCTCCGTACACACAGTTCTTAGGTGAAGCTGCAAAACAAAGTCCTTTTGATAATTACCGTCACTGTCATTTGTTTGTGGGGCCTCCTGTGATTTATCCCCTCTGAATGCTTTTGATTCATCATTGCTCCAAAACATTAGATTAATTCTCTGCTTTGGCAAGCAGCCTGACAATTACTTTTAGGGTCAACTGTAATCAGCACAACGCTCTCGTGCTGTTGTGTGGATTAGATGAGAAGCGTGTCATTAAACAGGACAATAGAGAGGCTGGCTGAATGACCAAATCTGGACCACTCTCCTGGAGGATTGGTTTAAAATAAACTAAAGTCGAGGTCACGCAGAAAGTTTTCCCAAGCTCACTCCGACCATCCAGTACAGGGATAGACGGATCAATCGGTCGGTCGATTAATCGGGCCGATTAATGACATTTTGAGATAATCGGCATCGGCCGATTATCTCAGATCATAAGGCGGATTAAAGATCTACAAAAGGAGCAAAAACAAAGAGATGCTGCTTGGTGGAGCTGTGTTGTTTTTATTTATGTACGTTTATACATTTCTGAAAAAAATGCTGCTATCTGCTGAATAAGTGTTCAATACATGTTCATATAAGTTCAGCAATTTTGTTTCACATTTGTTACTATTATTCATATTATTTTGAAGTTGTTTTTGAATATCGGCAGGATAAATCGGCCTACTCTCTAAATATCGGTGTCGGCCATTGAAAAACACATATCAGTCGACCACTACCATCCAGTCTGATCTGTGGCCCTAACATTTCATAATAGGTGACTGGGTTATTATAATAACAGGCGACTGGGTTATTATAATAACAGGTGACTGGATTATTATAATAACAGGTGACTGGGTTATTATAATAACAGGTGGCTGGGTTATTATAATAACAGGTGGCTGGGTTATTATAATAACAGGTGGCTGGG
>JAOVVB010054505.1:0-14573 GCA_028570985.1 Heterobranchus longifilis
AAAAGTCTTCCAGCATGACAGGGACCACCGGCCGACCAGGGGTAAGTCTGCGGGGTTTGGTGGGGGTGGTCACAACTTTAATGAGAGCAGAGGTGTAGGTTTAAGAGTCCCTGAGAGTACAGCAAGAAAAAAAGAGTAAAGGCCCACCTGTTTGTCACTTTTGTGGAAAGGAAGGCCTGAATGTCCAACCCTAAAACTTAGAGGTGTGTGTTGTGTTCCCCGACCCACTCCACAGGAAGTAGCTGTTCAGGAAGTTTGGGGTAAAATGCAAACCGTCACTGTTTCTGTTAATGGCTCATCTGCCACTGCATTGTTAGACTCCCAGACCTTAGTCATGTCCTACCGAGTTCAGCAGCACCAGATTGAGGATGTGGAGGTAGATGTTTGGTGTGTGCATGGTGATAAACGTCCTTACCCTACAGCACGTGTGTATTTTGAAGTGCAAGGTCAGTCCTAATTTTTTGGAGGTTGGGGTGGTCCCGGGTTTGAGTCACCCAGTACAGCTAAGCCAAGATATACACAGGATACTGCAGGAGAGTAAGGCACTTAACATGGTTGTAACCCGAGCAAAGGCCAGAGTGGTTATTAGCCGTTCTCCAGAGCCCACTACTCACTCCCACTGGTTATAACAGCTGCCCTTCAGCCAGGCAGAGCTCCCTGGGGAAAGTAAGGGCAAGGTTAAAAAGAGTAAGCAGCAAAGAAGGAGCGAGGAAGGCAACCTTTTCACAGTCCCATTATGTACATTGTCACGTTTACACTTGTATTTTGGATTTCTAGAACATGTTTCCGTGCTTTAATATTCAAAAACACATTTTTCTCATACTGTCTGTCTGAATATACATGTATTCACCCTTTTATCACCTGTCTCTTTGAAAAAGCCCAGTCTGCTCTGATCAGTCTGTGGTCTTCGGCATCTGTGCTCTCTGCACCGTCACTGCAGCTGCAGAAAACTATAACAGCATTGTAGCGGCACTTTCTGCCTATATATACTATAGTTGTGACATCACAGTCAGAAGTGAGACTGTGTCCTTCAGGTGGTCTGTTAGGTGATCATCATGTGACTTTGCCAAGAAACATGTCAGGTGACACATTGAACCCCAGCCAATCATATCTTGTCACCACACAGTATAAAACTGTCATACCCAAAGATTTTCATCACCGATGCCTCATGCCTGTCGTATCTGCCCATTATCAAATATCCTGTAGGGCGACCCTGGCATAACACTGACTCAAAATGTCCACCACAGTATAAACAACTAGACTAAAGTATCAATATTTAAAGTAACAGGGAGTTGTGGCTTTGATTGTCTATGTCCTCTTTACATGCAGTTTAAAAAGTTTTGAGCAGATCCTGCATTTATAATTTTTTTTTTGCTGCTCTGACATTGTTTTTCATGTTCTTACACTGCTTTCAAACAAGAATATAGGCTGTTCATAGTGCATACGTAGAGTAATAGTCAGCACTTGGATCCCTGGGGTCCACTGTGTACAGGGAACATACTGCAGCGCTGTGCAAAGTTTAATTCTGCAAAATGCAATCCATTAGTTATTCCTTCGATGCTATAAGTTCCGTCACTTATTCATAAACTGACAAGCTTATTGAGAGAGATAATATTGTCTTCTCCTCCCACATCATCATCTATCTTAAGAGACCTGTAATGCTTACTTTCCCCTAAGGTCCTGAAAAGAACAACTTAATTTGTTTTCCAAGTCAATGTCATACACTAACCAGTGCTTAATTTGTAAATCAGGAGGTGCTGGATCACAGAGAGGCTGCTGATCCGGCGGGAAGAAAAAAAAACACGAAATGCATCAAAACCACAGTGTCTGGCACACAGACAACACCTAGGTTCTGCTGTGCTGAAACTAAACAAGAACGTCATAATTAATAAAACTGTGCAGCGCACCAATAGAAAATATTGTTGCATCTTTTCACATGGCAATGGAGCCTAGTGAATACTATATACCCACAACAATGACCATACTCATTTCACCGCACAGCATAAACGCCCACTAGCTGTGGGGCTTACAGTAATATGCCAAATGATTACATGCACATATCATGCCCACAACAATGGGACTTATACATTTTCATTAGCCATACTCATTTCACAGCGCAATGCGACTCAGTGCTTAGTAGTGAGGATCACAGGAGCCTCGGCCTACATATGTTGTATAGCCTTCTTTTCTGGCAGAAAAGCGCTGGCAGGGCGCTGGGGAGCGCTGCGTGTCTGTTCTGTTTCTATGACAACAGCATTGTTCGCTCGCTAGATAGCTGTATACGTAAACAGAGGGTTGATTACACGGCTAACAACAAGCTTATGGCACGTACGTAAAAGCACAACACTCACCAGCAGCAGTCAGTGTCCAGGCGATCTTCTGCCACAAACTGGCTTTTCGCTCTTCGTTGTGGCAGTTTCCTGAAAAGGAGCGCCAGTGACGACGGAGCAACTTTCTGAAAAGTTCAGAGATTTTCAACTTGAAGCGTTCGGAGCGGCCACACAAAACAGGCAGAGCGTTCTAGGCGGCCGCATACGCTCTCTCCTTATTGGAAACAATTGAAAAAGACGCTGGCACTCAGAAAAATGTAGACTATGTAGACACAGGCCCTTAATCATCATCATCATCATCATCATCCTCCTCCTAATCAATCATCAACAATACACAGCAGGGGATAGTGAGAAAAATGTGTGCTTACCTTTCTGTTTATTTGATCAAAACAATTCAAAGTGCAGTAACGTTAGCTTGAGTGCACAAAACTCACACACTTCAGGCGTCACTATGTGACCAAAATAGGCAAACTAAAAGAATGCCAGAACAGATTACATAAAAATGATTTACAAATTTTGATGGTAACAAAGAATGTGTCCAATCTGGGAGGTCCTGGATCATGTTCTGGCAGGATCAGGCCCAAATTAAGTCCTGTAACACTTGTAACATACTATCAATTCTTCCTCACTCCTCCTACATTTACTCCCCCAGGTCGTTATCATAAACAATAACACAAAATCAGTCAACCTGGATGCTCAAATGAGGGTTAAAGAAAGGCAAATAAACTCTGTGACATGAAGTATTGGAGTTTTTTGCTGAAGTCTTAATCCCTCTCCATCATTCTCATATTGACCAGTTGCCTATTAAGGTCCTTCTCCTCTGTTCTGCCCACATCATTATCTGCCCATTATGCAAGCATGGCCCCCAACATCGATTAATGATTTATGACTCCACAAGGTAGACGTTTTCTGCAGAACAATGCAAGCTCCATGTTTCCTTTTTAAAATGCACCTCAGTGTCTAACAATCATCAGCTGAGGGTGATGATACTATGTCAGGATGACTCTCTTATCCTGACTAATTTCATTAGAAATGTCATCAAATCAAAATTTAAAACATCTTTATCTCTCTCCATCACTCAAGGTATTGACTGACCTGAGATAAATTCCTCCTCCATAATTTATCAGGTTATTGAGCCCTTCAGGGCAGCCATTGTGGACATAGAAATTGCAACAGTAGACAGTAACTTCCGTTTCTTGGAGAATGAAAGAGATGAAGTGAAAACGGAAGTCAGATATCCGACCCTCATACAGTAGTGACAGCTACTTTTACGCAGTGACTGATGGCACAAAATTAAAAGCAATTATGATACTTCATAAAGAATGGCTAACTGCCTTGATTTAGTGATATTGAGGTGAAAGGACATCTAGATGTCTTAAGTTGAATCTGGGCAAAAGTTTTGTTGAACAAACTACATTAAACCGTTGTTTCAGCTGCATCTGAATGACTATATTTCAATATGCTTCAAGGACAATTGCTTGACTTTAAAATGCAAAGTTTTCACTTGTAAACCAGATTTACATAGCACAGTTTTAGCTCAGTCTCAACTGCAGCTCCTCAAATCTGTCATAAAAGTGAACAAAAAAACATGAAATTCAGTATTTATCTTATAGGCTTACCGGGTGAACTGTGCCTGGATAAAGCCTTACTTCCTGTGCGCACAGCAAGTCCCTCCCCTTTGTGTTCCCTTCGCTACGGGAAACAACAACAACAACAACCTCCAAGCTATCAACCATGTGTACGCTGAAAATGTTTTGAAGATTTGGATCGTGCCGTAAGGCAGGCCTGCTCTGTTCTTTCAGTGAATGCTTGGAAAAAAATATGGCTCGCCTCCACACATGTGAATAACAAGTTACCTCCCGATACTATTTTGCAGAAGCACCGTCACTGTATCCGGGGCGTAGATTGGTTTAAAGAAATGCAACAACTCCAAGAGTGAAAACGCACAGGATCCAAACCTTCCTGCAGCACTGACACATCGCTGTGGAGATAGATCTGGCCACGTGAGACTATATGTTGCACTAACAGGCTAGAGTGCATTCACCCAATTCTATTTTAAGTCCTGGAGATTGAGACTGAGTGTTAATCTTCCTGTGTCAGGATGTATTGACTGAATTCACTGTCAAACTTCTCTTTTGTTCCTCCCACATCATCAATTGGTCATTACGAAGCAAGGACCTGGGATAGAATTTTTTTCTTTTTTTTTTTTTTTTTTGGGGTGGATGTTCCCTCTAATCGTGCAGATATTGAGCGCATTGGGAGGCTAACATTTTCCTCTCTGTTCCTCCCACATCATCAGTTAGTCATTATGAAGGCTGAGTCATTAGTGCGCAGACAGATCGTTAATGCAGAGACAGATCGTTAAGAGAGCCCAGCTCTTTGTCCTTATTGAACAGGGAAGTATTATTTTCACACCTGAGTGTTATTCATCTTTGTGACAGTGAATGAGAGAATAGAGCTGGATTTATAGACAGAGACACTCTAAAATAGCTGCTGTTGTCCTGTATCTCAGTGTGTTAACGTGATACCACAGGGGAATTAGAAGGCTTGGTGATGTGCTGATGTTGGTAACAGACTTGTATTTTTGATTAGGTGCTAGCTTAACTGAGCATGTCTGAAACGCCTGCGGCAGTTCAGTGCAGTCATATTTTTAACTTTTGACAATTCACACTGCTAGATTTTTTTGTGCTGAGTGTGATTTCATTGCTATTACACAATTTAGGCTTTCAACTTTTACTATTTATTTGGGCTGGCTGCCACACTGCCACATTGTGAAAACATGAAGGTGTTGAGTTAAAGGAAAATCAGTGTTTCGTGCTGTTATCGCAATGATTGGATGCAAAATTCTCCTTTTGGAGTCAGTGACAGTTCTCACACTAGTAAAGCTTTTTAAAGCTGCATAGTGAAATCTGACTAGACAGTTGGTCCTATTCAACTTGTTATATTTGTCACAATCGGTAGTCTGTGTTCTATTTATTCATTAAAACATTCATTAAGGGTGTTCCTGTAGCTCACCTGGTAGAGCAGGCGGCCCATGCAAAAGACCAAGTCCTTCCTGCAGTGGCCGGTCCAGTGTTCAAATCCAACCCTGCATGTCGTCCCCCTTCTCTCCCCCTTTCCTGTCTACCATCAGCTATCATCTATCATCTATCATAAAGGCAAAAAGTCCATAAAGTAATCTTAAACAAATGTTCATTAAAAGTCTGAATACAACTGTCTGATAATGTCATCTAACACAATTAATTGAAATCATGTACCTGTGAAAACTGGACTGAAAACATCTATTCTGATTACAAGTTAGATACAAGTTAGGTCATCCACAAAAGTTGAGCCTTTATATTTTGTTAGAAAAAGATCATGCAAAAACACAAACTCTTTAAACAGGAGACTCGTTCTTTTATTGTGTAACCTGTTAAATAACCTCCCCTAAAAACTGTCTGTACAGTGTGTGAGTCATTAAAATGCCAGATCTGAGTACGGACTTTATGGCGTGTTCACACCGGCTGCATTGTGTGCATTTTGCACGGCGTGATTACAGAGTAAATGCAAAGACACAAATAGATGTGAAATTTGCATCAAGCCTATAACCGTTGAGATTCTCCTGCACAACACAGCCCTGATCGATTCAAACGAAACTCAATTTAGACAAAGGAACTATGACACCTGACTCGATTCAGAAAACAAACATTTTTAAAAGTATGAATTCAGACTTTACAAATCTGCATCACAATGTAATTATTTCGGCATACTTCTGATCCGTTTATTGCAATCAAATTACAGCAAAATCTCTACCTGTGAAATTCACTGAGCTGTGTGTTCCTCTGCATGATGTTATGAATCCATAAACAACAGCGTTTTGTTTTCTGATGTATCTGGGACTTCCACAACAGCTACAAAGCAGCAGCAGTCATTATTTCGGCCGTGGTTGGTGCCTACAGCTCTGCAGTGGCGCGTCTTGCATGAGTAACAGGAATAAACACAAATGATCCCAATAAGATCCTGCGATCAAAGTCATGTGAATTTTTGCTTCCTATGTGTACACGCCATTAAACATGTTTTTGGTATGATTTTAAAGCATGACCAACATTGGACTTCACTGTTGGTGAATGTGTCGATGTATAGGTCCACTGTCGGATAGATATGCAAGCACACACACACACACAGAGACATTCGGAACATGCACACCATGGTCATTCATCCAGGCGGTGAGTTGAGTAATGAGTGGTTTTAGTGAAGGGGACAGCTCACCTTCTTACCAACCCTTCTCAAGGAGACTTCTGATCATTGTTGTCAGCCACAGCTAAGCACGTTAAATGGATACCGCACTGTCCGTGTGTGTGTGTGTGTGCGTGTGTGTGTAATTTGAGATGGAGAGAAATGTGTGCATGTGTGAAAAAGAAGGAAGCAGCATGTAAGTTTGTCTTTTTTAGTATGTGTGTAAAACAGATTGTGTGTGTGTGTGGGGGGTATATATATATATATATATATATTTGTGTGTGAGAGTGGTAATCCCCAACACCTTGCATCTGTCTCCCATTACGATTAGGACAGACCCACTGATAGATGTATAATGGACGTTTGTGTGTGTGTGTGTGTGTGTGTGTGTGTGTGTGTGTGTGTGTGTGTGTGTGTGTGTGTGTGTGTGTGTGTGTGTGTGCAAGTGCGCGTGTGCATGCATGCGTGTGTGTGTGTGCACATGTGTGTGAAGGGAGCATTTAGCAGCCAATCACTCACAAGCTGTCAGATGGGTAAGTGTGGGGAACAGTGTCAGCAAAGGTGACACACATGCACGCTCATGCCCACGTGCACACGTATACACACATACAGCAGAACACACAGGAACAAAACTTTCATCAGCAGATGGGAAAAAAATACAGAGGGAGGTTATTTAAGCATTCAAGTAAAGCCTCTACACTTCATGAGTCTAAACTTAGGCTCAGTTTACCTTAATACCCCGGACATTCGTTTTTCTCAACAGGTCCTCATACTAAACAACAACAATCCATTTAAATGACTCCTATGAGTGGTTTCTGGTGTGCAGGCTCTATGGTACAGGTCTGGCTAAGCCACTATGGCCTCCTCATTAAGGCGTGTGAAAACTTGTGGTCATGGTTAAGAGACATTGCTTTCAAGGTTTAAAGCATCATACATTGATTGTTGGTCGGAGACAAACCACAGTATTCAGCGTCAAAGTCGCATGCTTTGTAAATCCACTTGCACCTCCATCCACCAAGACTTGCAGCAGCATAACGACATCATGCTACTTTTGCCTTTGTAGTCATGAACCACATCACATGACCACAAAAGGTTGTTGTCCAGAAATATTAAGCATGGGTCGTTTTAAGTGTTTTAAGCAAACAAATAACCAAAGATGTCATTTTTCTGATGAGGAGAGTCTTGTTTTACTGCTTTCCCTCTGCATTGCTTTTTTAATTGAACTGGCTCCCCTCCGTTCCCCAAGCCAAGTCCTTACAGACTGAGCTATTTGTGTTTACCCCACAAATTGATTGACAAACAATTATCTTTTTTTTTTCTCCTTTCAACTTTTATTCATATATGGAAAAATAGCGGAGTTTCCATTTAACTGAGGAATATGAAACTAAGGAAACACTTTGATAAGAGGCATTGTTGAATTTTCCACCTGCTTATTTCTGCCCTCCTTTTAAAGTTTCCATTTTTGTCTGCAGGTGCAAAGAATTCAACAAAAGACTGTTTTCACTCAATTTTAAAATAGAACACTTAATGCATTATAATGTGGTTCCTAGCCTACTTTCTTTATAGTATGCCATTCATCTGCAGTAGGAAAAACGCATTATTTTCAAGTCTGAACCATTCTGACTGCTTGAGACTTTTGTTTATACACTCAGATTTAATCATAATTAGTTAATCTGATTGAATCAAACTGAAGGAAAAACAGACGAATAAAAACACAGGAGTAGTTCTGCAGTCCATTCTCCAGCATTACTCCTACATATCTTTCACATCTGATACATTCTTCCACCTGACTCACAGAGCTGCAGCCAATCCCTCAGTGAAGCCACAGAGATTCACTGCACTCTGAGAAAGGTGATTTACAACCTATACTTTTTGCAAGATGGAAGGTATTAAGTCAAGTCAATTGTATTTATATAGCCCCAATATCACAAATTTGCCGTAGGGGGCTTTACAATCTGTACAGCAACACCCTCTGTCCTTTTTGACCCTCACTTCGGATAAGGAAAAACTCCCCCAAAAAAAACCTTTAATGGGAGAAAAATGAAAGAAACCTCAGGCAGACCAGCTGACGGATAGATGTGCAATACAAAATAGAGCGACATAATACAATGACAATGTAGGCAAACTATATTGCAAAATGATTGCGGCAGGCAGACGGAGAGAGAAAGAGGCACAAACAACAGGGTTTTTGAGAAGCAGTGGCTTTCAGGAAGTGAATATTGTTCTCATCTGCAGGTCTACTAGGCTGTCTGATATCCATAGGAAGGGGGCATGATAAAAAAAATGCCCTGAGGCCTGTTGGCTTCCAGACAGGAGCTCTGTATTCTGAGAGGGGAGAGTCATGGTTGGAAATGTATGTTTTTGTCTACTGGCCACTGTGGCTGGTGGATTCCAAAATGTACCAGCCACTCAATAGATTACCATTGATTTTAGCAGCCACTTGCATATTTTCCCAGCATTTGGCTGGTGCTCATTTCCAAACTCCTGATTGGAGTATAAAGTTTAAGGAGATCAGACGGGTGTCCATTTGTAATCACCTTAAAGTCTGATCTGACATGGATCAGGAGACAATGAAGGGAAGATAAAACTGGTGAAATATGGTAAAATTTTCTAGTTTGAGTTAAGATTCTTGCTGTAGCGTTCTGAACCATTAGAAGACTTATAGTACTACTCGTCCGTGGCAGGCCTGACGACAAAACGTTACAATAATCCAGTCTGGATGATACAAACCGTGAATAACGTTGTCTGCATCAGCCATGGATAAAAACGACCTGCTATGTTGTGTAGGTGAAAGAAGGGGATCAATTCAATGAGCTGATCAAAAGAAAGGATTGAATTGAATGCATCACCAAGAGTCTTAAAGATCTCCTCCCGATGGGGAGGCTGGAAGCACATCTACTCTTCTCCATCATTAAGAAATTCTTGATCTGGCCTCAAGCCCCGCCCACAACCGCTACCACAGTTACGCTATAGTCACTTGTGGCTGGGGCTTTCCATAGAATGTCCCCGCCACAAGTGACTTGATTGGTTCCTTGGTACATATGATGTCATAAAAAAGATTTTTGAGACTGTTGTTGGCACACTGCACCAGCCATGGTGCTGCTCATGGTTAAAAACTTGATTTTCACGCGAGGGGCTCTTTAACTGTCGAACTTTACTGGAACAGCGACAGGCTACACACACTGAGATTAACTGATACTGCAGAAACAGAGCTAAAGATGGATAGATACTGTATGCACATGTGCACACACACATAGGCCTACTGTAAACACACACACTGTACAGTTTGTCAGCAAGGCTGAGAAGAAGCCCAGAATACACAATCCAGGATAAAAAGAACTCCCGTGGTTATTATTTATGTTCATTTAGCTGGGAATAACGTGTGTAATGTATTTGTTCCATTGCTGTTTTTAACTCTGACAAACCATAATAAGATAATTGCTGATTCATCCAATGTTTTTTTTTTTCTACATATATCTGAGCTTTTAAAAAGGCAGCTAGAGATGTTAAAAAATACTCAGTTTCCCAACCAGCCAGTGGAGCTGATGAAGTTTCTTATCAAATGGTGGTTAAAAGTCACCCTATCATTTGCCAGACGTGTCCATTTTGAAAGACAGATTTTTTTTTTCCTGAAAATAATAAATTAAAAATTAAAAAAAACCAATTAGAATACATTTTAAAATTATAATTTATTTTGTCAAAGATCACTGTGGCTACACAGTTCAATATAATCTGTCACACATATCACAACATACTGGATAATCATACATTAAAAAGAAAACCATACACAGACATCCAATCTTCAGGGTCTCAGATCACACTCAGAGATTTAGAGGTTTAACACCTGGTTACCCTAAAAAATAATCACAAATTCAGGCCGTAACAAGTGAAAACACACAGACAGACGCACACACACACACAAACTCTGAAATGTTTGTTTGGTATTAGCCTAAAGCAGCCAGCGAGGGCAGACAAATGTAAACATGAAAGCACCTCTCAGTGCGAGCTCGGGTGTGTGGATATGTGAGGTATTATGTCTGACATCTGTGTGTGTGCGTGCGTGCGTGCAATAATGTGTGGAAACACTTCAAACCCCTCTGTGTAAACAGATGGACACTTTGACCTGAAGATTTGTTTACGTACAGAATTAAGGAGATTAAAACTGACACAGTAAACCCCAAAACTGAAATGAAAAATCTGGATTAAAATGCTAAAATTCACAAAGCGCACTGACACACTTTTGTAGCACGTCACAATAGCAGCGAAACACACTCGTATACAAACACTTACATGCTGACAGACAGAATGTGATCCATTCTATAAAGAATAAAAGGAGGAGAGTACAAACAAATCTTTGTAAAGAACCCAGAGAAAAATATGACAGTGCAGAATGATGAAAGAGGTAAGATCTAATGTGTTACACTGAAACACGAGAGCAGTCTAACTTCACACACAAAGAGACAGAAAGTCCTCATGCCCCAGATTGAATTTGTGTTGGCTGTTAAAGTGCTTTGTCAAGTATTTGGGAATGCAAGTAAAACATTTAAATGAAACTGAATGAGGAGAGCACATGTTCACACCATCTTCTGTAAAAATGTTTTGCAACAAATGGACAAAGAAATGATGAATACCAAGGTGTACACACTGGCTGTGCCTCCCAGGTGTCATTACTAAAACTCTGTGGTAACAATTAGAGAGTTTTAACAAAAGCTGGATTGCAGAAACAGCTGTTTCACCCCGTTAAATCCTACGTCACTCATATTTTGTATGATATCATACAAACTGTTGTGCATTCCTCTGAAATATCAGTAGCCTAATTGTGCTGTGTATTAATAAATCCATGCCGCTGTCCGTGGTGCTGAAGTATCAGACAGAATTGTAATTGCACATTTTTCTCTCAGTCCTGACCTTCAGTCAGTTTTGTCTTGGGTCGATAATATTCTCTAAACTAGCTGGGTGGGTATTAAAAAATACAGAACCAAAAGAGTTTGGATTGAATTCGCCTACAGACGTCACCTGTGTGCACATGTACTTATGTGTGTAAATGAGATAATAACACAAATGGGACTCGCACTTAAAAAACATTGCTCTGCAGTGCTATAATTGGTCAAAAACTCCACTGAGTGTCTTTAAATGAATAATCAGAATCAGAATTATTTTATTGCCTAGTAGATTTCACGTACAAGGAATTTGACTTGATGTCACATAACGAGAAACACAAAACAAAAATAGAATTTAAAAAAAAAAAAAAAACAAACAAGCGAAAAGCACAAATATGTAAACAAATACATAAATGGAAAAATATTTTGTTGTAAAAGCTGTGTGTAATGTATCCGTCCATCACAACTTCTCAATCAAATGTTTTTTGTTTATATTGTTATGAATGGTTAGCATATACTAGCTAGCTGTTATTTACATTATTTGAGCCAAAATAACATATTGCAAAAATGTATTCATTTTCTTGGGCAAAACTTAACTGCACATATCATGTCAAGTAACCTCTTCCAATTCTAGACTGCAATTTTCTAAAACCAAAGTAAACACTGAGAAGAAATGGTTTGAAAGTTTTCTCTTAATAGTACTTCAGTAAACAAGATAAAAATAGGCGAGTCTTTACCCATAAGGAGTGCTACGAGGACGGCCGACAACTGGATCTCCTGAATCAACTCAAATACAATCCCACTGGACAGAAGTATTGGTACACATATACACACGTAGAATCCCAGTACAGTACAACAAAAACACAGCCACTGATGATCCGCTGTCAAATATGAACAAACAATCCATAGACAAATATTTGTTGTGACAGGGGACACAAACCAAATGCTAATTTGCAGACACTACAGAGGATTAAATGTGAACAACCGCAAGATTGACTGGAAGGTTAGTTGAGCGAAATCAGTAAAAACTATTCAAATAAACAAACAAATTAGAACAAAACAGAATGAAGCAAGCAAGCGACAGAAAACAAATGACATCAGCAGGGACAGAAATGTTCTAAACTTAGCATGAAATGTGTGTGTGCAGGGGTGTTTGTGAGGTGAGGTCTGGGTGAGGAGTGCATAAAACATTTCATACACAATTTATGGTTTAAATCTGACTGCACTGAGTTTGACCCCCATCAGACACATGTATGCATGCATGCACATGCACATACACATACACACGCACATATACAGACACACACACACTCTACATTAATTTCCTGTACACTAACCCCAACCGTCAAGCAACTTGTTGCAGATGTGCAGCCCGGTAAAATGTCATGACTGTGGAGGATTTTCCTTGTCACTCAATAACCATATGTGGACATTTGGTTCTCATAATGCAAATACTAGAGCACACACGCACGCACGCACGCACACACACTCCTGCTGAATCACACTCAAAATAGCCATTTCATTATTCAGGAGTTGAGTCCCATGAGGGATAAAATAAGAAGCTGTTGAACTGACCATGAATGTGTGCACCTCAAGGACATTAACCTCAGATGTTGCTTTAGATTTCTTCTATATTTCTTCTTAGAGTGGCTGATGTATCATGTGGATGTTATTTTGAGTTCATGTTAAATTGGAAATGGTTCACTTTTCACTATACGGTCCACGATATAATGCGTTTCCATTTAGTAATTTTGTCTAAATGTCTACTGAGAGATATAATACCTCACACTGTAGAGTGGACACAAAGTACAGTATCCCACAATGCAATATAGAAAGTAATGTACAATCAATAGACACTAGCCAAGCTTTATTTACCATCATGTATTATGCTGACAGGATCAAAGGCAATAAGAATAAAAAAATGTCGTGTTTGTGAGAGTGCCTATAGTTTCTTTAAAAGGGGTTATTTTGGTCTGTTTTAGTGGTATGTTGATGGCATTTACCAGCTACATGCACATTAAGTTAATGTGCATGTACTTAGTATGTGTTTAAAATGCAACCTCTATAAACATAATGTTGGATGTCAACATGTGTGTTTTTAGAGTGGGGTTACAGTTATATTTTAATATGTTAAATGTTAGTATATGCATGTTTGAGGTTAGGGATGGTGGGATTGTGTGAAATTAGTCATTCATGTTTAGTTGTTTTCAGCGAGTGACTCATGATATCCACCCCCTGATGTTTTGCTCAATTCAGTTTCTGTTCCATTAATTGGATGTTACTGGGTAATGGATAAGTACTGTAGTGTTGAGGGCGAGCTCTTGTTGCACTACACAACTTTACTGCCATATTAATGTAATGTGGGTGTGATGTGTGTGATGCTTAATGTGTTGGTGGCATTCCACTTCCCCTTATAGACATTTCTGTACAGTATATATTGCATTTTAATATACAATAATGCACATGTTTGAATTCTGTGGATACAAATGTCTCTGAAAAAAATCATTTACAGTTGCTGTTCAACTCTGTTTAAACACAGAGCACATACCGTTGGCCTATGATAGCACTAACACAGTCAATGCAAACTGTTGAGTTGTTATGAAATGCTGTTGAAATGTGCATTTTAACTCAGTACAATTTAATTTGCAACTGAGAGGTGTCTGATAGCACGTATTCAAAACACTTTCCGGACTTTTCTTAATCTTCCTTGATAAATGAGCCGCGCTGTGTGGAAAGAGCACTTTCTGAGCACCCATAAGCCCTCTAAACAGATTACAAAGACTTATGGGTAAATAGAGGCAGCAGGGGTGAAAAAAGTGAACATCCTTTTTAATAGAGCTTCCTGGAAGCAGAGTGTGGTAATGTGACGCAACTGTTTCTCTTCCCGTCACTCGCTGATGAGAAATAAATGAATGAGATTAAGGTTTTAACGCTGGTGTGTGTGTGTAGGTGTGTGCGTGTGTGCTTGTGTGTGTGTGTAGGTGTGTGCATGTGTGTGTGCGTGTGTGTAGGTGTGTGTGCGTGTGTGTGTAGAGGTGTTTGCATGTGTGCTTGTGTGTGTGTAGGTGTGTGCGTGTGTAGGTGTGTGCATGTGTGTGTGTAGCGCCGTCACAGGGGGGAAGCGAGGCCCTGCTCATTGAATCACGGT